>JANTQI010000006.1:366172-376393 GCA_032988985.1 Emmonsiellopsis sp. PD_5
TTTTTTTTTTTTTTGGGCCCTAAAATCTTTTGTGGGGGGGGGGCCCTGCGTTAGCGGCAGAAACCCCTCCCCCCCCCCCCCCCCCCCCCCCCCCCCGCGATCAATGCCATTTACACATGCTACCCATCATTAAACTTCTACAGAAGTTGTAAGAATAAAAGCCAGAAGACCATGTTTCCCCGAGGCAGATGTCTGGATTGCGCCCGTCGCCGCCGGGTTGATTCCGGTCGTGGGTTGGCTTGCCTCTGGCAACCGGAATGAGTCCGGCAAAGCTAACACAGAGGGAACTGGGGATAAACCCACCAAAATGTGTTTTTGCCCATGAAATTATGACGATTAATCTTGCAGCGAGAAAATAGAACTGGTATTTGTCTTATTAGTTAGCAGTTGTTCAACCCGATTTAATTGATGGTGGAAGGGCCCCGTTCTGCAGCGAAACAACTATATATCCCAAGACTCGCTCAACACTTCGAGGATGATCCAAACTACACCAAAATAGCCATCATGATTTCGAAAATTCTTGATATTGCACACGAACATCCTATTCTAAAAATAACAGCAGCAATCGCCTTATGTCTTACAACTACGCTCCTGATTATCCAGGAAGTGCTGAAGCCTGTTGGCAAGCGCCGAGGACCAGGGGGGAAACGGTATAAACTCCCTCCTGGGCCGAAGGGGATACCTATATTTGGCAATTTGATAGCTGTCAAAGATTGCATCCAAGAAGCCGATCATAAGACGGTAAGTACACTACAGAACTCGCCCGCAGGCTCGTTTTTATGGCCACAAAAAGCTAACAATCGCAACAGGTGAAATGGCTGGCCCAATATGGGGAAATGACAACGCTTCATCTGGGCTCAAAAACTTGGATTCTCCTCAACAGCAAGCGTGTCGTTTCAGAAATCATTGCCAAGCGTGGTTCTCTTACGAATGGACGCTCTCCCATGCCTATTGCTAGCGGGATTATTAGTCGCCATGCCCGCTCTCTGATTCTCCCACCAGACGGCTGGACCGAACGGCGACGGGTCATGCATTCACTGCTTAGCGGGTCAGCTCTGAGGCAGTATGGTGGCTGGCAAGAGCTGGAAAGCACGCAGATGCTTGCGGAGTACCTTTATCAGCCTGGAAGGTGGTTTCGACATCACTACCGCTACGCCAACTCTGTCGTGCATAGGATTGCGTTGGGCGAACGATTGACCAAGTCGAGCAAGGAGCTCGAGGATTTGCAGGATGTTGTGACGATGTTTGTGGGGAGTATCGGGAAGAGCGTTATAGACTGGTTCCCGGATCTTGACAGATTGCCCCGGTGGATGCAAATTTGGCGGAAACATTGGGAGAAATTAGGGGATTGGAATTACGACGTCTACCGCTCCTGGTGGGTGCCTGTTAGGGAACAGATTGATGCTGGAACCGCTCCTCCATCTTTTGTACGCGATGTCTTGCTTCACGACGATACAAAATACACGGGCAACGATCAAGATGCGATGTACGTGGCCATGCAGCTCATCGAAGCCGGAAGCGACACAACTCGAGAAGCGCTCAACATCTTCGCCATGTCCGCGTTGACCTACCCTGAAAAGCTCCAGAAAGCACGAGAAGAAGTCGACCGAGTCTGTGCATCCGACGATGGCACTTTGCGCTTACCAGTTTTGTCCGATATGGAGCAGATGCCATACATATGTGCCCTCATTAAAGAGTTGCTACGCTGGAGGCCGATTTTCGTATTTACCCCTGACCATTGCCTCACAGCTGATATGGAATTTGAAGGGTACAGCTTTCCCGCTGGCACGGGGTTTGTCATTAATGAGGTGCCAGTGGGGAACGAGTGTGAGGACCCTGAGAGTTTTATTCCGGAGCGGTGGCTGGACGGGCACGAGGCAGATATTTCGCATGGGCTTTGGCAGTTTGGAGGTGGCAGAAGGATCTGTGTTGGATATCGGTTGGCTCAACGAGGCTTATTTATCAATATCGCCCGGTTGGCTATGTGTTTTGATTACGCTGCGGTAAGGCTCTTGCTCTCTTCATTTTGCTAATGCGTTTTCGGGACTATATCTGATCAAATGTCATTAGGCTGGTCCGATTGATCCCATAAGGCTCAATCACCATAAGACTGACGAGCCTTTCCCCGTAAAAGTTACGGTTCGGAGCGAGGAGCATGCCAAGTTGATAAAGGAAGAAGCGGGGAGGCAAGGAGTTCTTCATGCATTTCAGGCAGAATCCACGAAGTAAATCACGAGATACACGAGATTAATAGAGGTACATAGTTTTTAAGAAAGAAGGGTATATAAAGAGAAATTGGAATAAGATAAAGTAATCTATTAACTTTTGGGTTTTTGCATTATTGGTACAAGAATGGAAGGGGTGAAGGTTGCAAGCCTCCGAGGGTCTTCACAAGCTCAAGAAAAATAGGTTAAAACTAAACTTGGACGCCGCTAGGCCTCTGGCTGCTTATAATTTAGAATGATGAGCTTCTCCGCCGACCTGCTCCGGAGACTTCGAAAAGCATGAGATAACCCATGCAACAATCAGTAAGCTCATCTTACTTGGCTTCCGACGAACTGAAAAATCAATCAAGGGACCATCGTGCGCCTCATCTGGAGCCATATATGTAACTAAATTATGACCTTTGACCTTGCGTCGAAGTATGTCGATGAATTTATCAATGTGATCGCGGAAGATCTCCTCCTCGCCGCCAGTGACCAGCATGTGCTCGACCGCGTCGTTCACGTTATCCCACCACTCCTCTGGAACGTCCAAGGACATACCCCAGCCTTTTCCCTGGGATATTTCTTCTTTCCAAGGTGAATTGTTTACTAACAGCTTGCCCCATTCGCTCACGTTATATGGAGTGAGCACATCAGTGCTGAAGCGAGTTCCATAGGAACGTGTAGAAAAATCAAAAGATAGGAGCGGGGATACGGTGAAACATCCCTTGAGACGATCTGAAGCTTTCACTTTCAGAAGCGGATTAGTCGAATCGGGATATGGATGCATGAGGGCGGAAACAACGGAAAGAGATAAATGGCCACCGGCAGAGTCTCCTCCAATGATGATCTAGGTTAGGCATTAGCAGGCATTAGAGGAAGCATCAGGTATGATTTTTTGTGTATACATTTGATAAAGAGCGTCCATTAGCTTGTAGGTGTTGCATTGCCATTATGGCTTGGTGAAATTGCCTTGGATAAGGCCGCCCTGGGATAAGTTCTAGAGGGCATTAGATCGAGACATAAAGTACTAGATTGTCTGGAAAGACTCACCATATTCCAGCAGACAGACACTGAGGTCAATGCCAGCATCTATGCAGCTTTTCCTCAGATGCGTCATCCACTCAAGGTGGCCATCGCCGAGTGTCATAACATAACCACCGCCTGCAAGTATTGATTAGCAAAAACCCCTTAACCCATCCGGGCCTTGAAATGGAAATGAAGGGATAGCTGACCGTGGAAGAACAACACAACATTTTCAGCTGTCTTCGGCCCAAGCCAGAGAAGATGAGTAGATCCATCTTCCAATGTTTCGACATCGTGGATTGAATTGGTGCGCTGGCCATTTTTCTTGATCCATGTCTCGTATCTATGCAGGGTGGAAGGAAGGAAGGCTTGGATATAATAATGCGGCAATTGAGCCATAAATGTTTTGATGAAAGCATTTATTAACATCGTTCCAAAGGGAAGTCGTTGAATCCATGCTCGAATTGCATGCCGAAAAACATTGTAGATTAACGCGGGGGGGACTAGAAAGAGTAGAATGGCAAGAAGTTGGAGCCTCTTCCCAAACGATAGTTTCTGTGATGCCATGATGAGACGCAACAAAACTCGTCGTTGGGGGAAATTAATCAATACAGATTGAGATTGCAGATGTGCTGGCTTGTTACCGCTTCTTATTAAGCGGGGAGGTCAACAGCTGCTCATTCCCCATCCATGGATAGATTCAACCCGACAAGCTTTTCGGCCTGCAACAAGTTAACATGTGTGAGGCTCGTGTGTTTCGCGCCAACGAAACCTTACAGTAAATAGTTAAGTGCTGGCCCCCACAACTTCTGGGGTTGCGGGGGCCGGGATGCTCCGGGGGCGTAACAAAAAACAATGGTGACCGGGTTGATTCCGTCGGTATGATTCCTCAACTGAAATTGGACAGGGGTAACAAGCCGAGTAAATACTAACATAGTTGCCTGTGCAGATTATCTTTAGTTCTAAAGCTTATATAAAAGCACAGAAGGAAATACATCATTCAACTTACTGCAACCCAATATGTCCACCACCATGGCCCCTAACACCGAAATTCCAGATATCCCCTCCTACAGCAGATTTGCATGTATAGGCACTGGACTATCCGCGATTGCTCTTGGTGCAACTTTGAAGCGCTGGTATGGCATTGAAGATATCCGCTTTTTCGATAGGCATGCGACAAGCGGTGGGACATGGTATATCAACTCCTACCCAGGTCAGTGAAACTTCTCAGTCGCTCGCTCGGATCCGTGATTCTGATGTTCATTTTAGGATGTGCTTGCGATGTGCCCAGCGCACTGTACAGCTTTTCGTTTGCTCTCAATCCCAAATGGACCAGGCTTATGCCATCAAACAAGGAGATTAAGGAGTACCACGACCAAGTCCTAGATGATTATAGCCTTGAAAGCCGAATGACTTTCTCAACTGAAGTAACGAGATGTATCTGGCGCGAGGATGCAAGCCGATGGCTTATCTACCTTCATGATCTCAAGACAGGGCGTCGGTATACCCATGAGTGCCAGATTCTTTTCTCAGCGAGCGGGCAGTTGGTTAAACCCCGTCCTTGTGACATTCCTGGAGCCGAAACTTTTAATGGAGATATCTTCCATTCCGCACGATGGAACCACAGTGTGGATTTGGAGGGAAAGAACGTTGTGGTGCTTGGAAACGGATGTATGCCTCTCCCACCCCACACTCAGACAGTTTTCATTTCTGATTTTAATTCGTTTTAAAGGCACTGCCACTCAGATTGTGCCTGCAATCGTAGGCAAAGTCAAGTCTTTGACACAAGTTGTCAGAACTCAGCACTGGGTATTTCCGGCGATAAACTTTGAATACACACCTGTGATGCACTGGATTTTTCAAAACATCCCATTCGCAATGCGGCTCCATCGGCTCCTCATATTCTCCGTAGCTGAAAGCGACTTTCGCTTATTTCCAATGTCGAAATCTGCTGCAAGGCTCAGAGCGAAGCGGAGAGTTAAAGTCGAGAAGTACATGCGCGACACTGCCCCCGCCAAGTACCATGACATTCTCATTCCAGATTTTGACGTTGGTTGCAAGGTATGCACAAGAGTTAACAATCCTCGGTATGTTCCTGTAATGATTTCTGACGTACAACTAGCGGCGTATCTTTGACAGCGGCTATCTCAAGTCTCTGCACAGCGACAAGATCCACTTGACGGATGCCAAAATCCAGGGAATAGTCCCGGAAGGGCTAAAGACCGACAAAGGTGTCATTCCCGCAGATGTGATCGCCCTAGCCACCGGCTTCCATACAAATGAATTTCTACCATATATGGAAATTATTGGTCGGGATGGGGTGAGCGTCTCGGAGCATTGGTCACAGTTCGGGGGCCCATCAGCATATAACTGCTCTGTGATGAACGGATTCCCGAATTTCTTTATCCTGCTTGGCCCGAATTCGGCAACGGGCCACACGTCCGCTTTAATGGCGGCTGAAAAGTATGTTTAAGTGCTTTGCCCCTTTTCCTATTCCTGTTAAAAGGTTATTCTGACTCGGATCGAAAAAGTACGGTGAACTATGCTCTTCGGGTTCTCAAACCACTCCTTGACGGCGAGGCTGAGGCGATGGAAGTGAAGAAAAGTGCAGAGCGAGACTATGTGTACTGGATGCAAGATGCGCTGAGGAAACGCGTCTGGAACGCCGGCTGTATATCGGTAAGTACTCGACAATCATTTATTGGACGGTATACTCATCATACGCAGTGGTATTTGAACGATAATAAATGGAACTCCATGTCCTATCCCTGGACTCAGATGCACTATTGGTGGCGGAGTCTGTTCCCTACCTGGTCGGATTGGACATTCAAGGTTCGTGTTCCTTTATTGTAGACGAAAATATTCGGCTTGATATTAATGTTGAAATTAGAAAGTGGCGAAGACATCGAAACCATCCAATCCGTGGCGACGGACCATTCAAATCATCCTCCTGGCCGGGCTTGTTGGTGGGGTGTATGTCATCGGCGCCTCAAAGAATGCCGGCCTGGAATATGGGCGGAAATATGCTGTGGACATCCTGGAGAAGATTTGGAGAAGGTTGGTCGGCGTGGGAACTAATTTAGATAAACCATAGCTGTGTGGATGTTTTGATAGACTTGTTCGTTTTCTTGTAGTAATTAATAGATAGATTCATCCCGCATATTCAATCCTGCAATGTCTGGTGATATTTACCACCTGAAGAACGTGGGTTTCCAGAGGGTCCCAGCATCCTGAAATCATGCTTGTCAGTTTAGTATTTCATACGGCAAGTGTAGTTCGATTCCGCGTACATAAATATTCTCATTGCGCATTCATATCGCGCCCATGGATAAAGGATGCTCGCCCACAAGGTGTTCGGGGTTGGCTCTGAAACAGTTGCCAGAGCTCGGGAAAGTGGCGTTATACCGCTTCCATAATGAGTTAACTGACATTACTCATTCAGGCAGCCCTAATTCCATCTCAGATATCGACCATGCCGCACATTTCATATGATATGGGGTGTATATAATAGCTATCCTTCAACGGAGCAGAAGACGCGACGTTGGGCCGCTTGGTGTGATTGGCCAACTGGTTAGCCGCGCGCGAAACCTTGGAATGGAACTAACCCCCGCGGAAGCAGCCGCCGTTCCTCGGGAAGTTTCCGGCAATCGACCAACAACCAAACGCTCAATTCAAACATACAGAGCACAGGGTGACTCCGTCTGCACGGGTGAACCGATACTACCAGCCATGTACAGCTGCCCTAAAGTGTCTTCATAGTGAGCAGAATCATCTGCTCATCTGGTTTGTGCGCAATGCCGCCCAGGAGCAGCAGCGGCTCGAGGCAACGGACTCCCCGCCGGAAAATCGCATTAGCATGCGAGTCATGCAGGGAAAAGAAGATACGCTGCGATGGAGTAAAGCCAGTCTGTGGGCCCTGCACGCGGCGCTCCTATAGTATTGAACGATGCTTTTATAGCACGGACAACACGAGGACTGCGAGCCAGGACGAGTAAGTTTGAATGTCCTGGTTAACCAAAAAGAAGCAAACTACTAATTGCCCCCAGGTATATCCGAGCACTTCATGATCGGATTCGAGAGCTTGAAGAAACACGCTCAAGAGGCGGGTTAACAGGCCCAATTTTTAACTCTGAACACGCCCGCGAAAGCTCTGCGATGACGGGCTCTCCGGGAGGGTCCCGGCAAGCCATTCTTAACCAGACTGTAGTAACGGAGCCCGTATTGAACAATGAGAGAGAAGTCCAACAAGATTTATGTACCTCTTCTGGACCAGCCCAAGCCGAAAACGAGAGCCCACGAAGAAATGCTGCTTTTAGGGCGGACAACACAATTTCCCAGACCGCTGTACCACCAAGTGTCAACGATGTGCGCATGGCAGATGATTCGCCAGGAGACACCTCTGGAGCTCAGCTTTACAACGCCTCTAGCCGTGTCACTGGGATGGGCCAAATATCAGGTCCCGAGGCTCGACTGGATCCCCAATCCCCTCCACAGGAATTCTACGGAGCCTCATCCACGGCTTCTTTCATGCGACTCGCTCGGGCGTCTATGCCATTCAACCAGCCGCACAAGGCAATAAGTGACCAGAGTATTTCCAGTGGACAAGTTACATACCAGCTCCATGAACCGGCAACACAATTTGGGTTCGAAGATTTCGCATTGCCCCCACGCTCGTTGGCAGATAATCTGCTGCAATGTTTCTGGGACCGTGTATACTGTCTTTACCCCTTTTTCGACCGACCGAGCTTCGAAGCCGCGTACGAGAACCTGTGGAGATCTGACAAAGAGCCGCTTAACAAATTGTCCGAGTCCAACATAGGATTAGGAGGACGGTTTGACTCTGGACCAAAGTCGATTGTTTTCCACAGTGCACTTAACGCTATGTTTGCTCTTGGGTGCCATTTTGCAGATATACCCCGAGAGGAACGGGAAGTTACTGCAAGCCTTTTTTTCCGCCGTAACACGCGATTTATCGGGGTGGATCTTCTAGAGGTTAATACCATAGGGGTAGTTCAGGTATTCCTCCTCGCTGCTTTGTATCTTCAGAGCAGCCCGTTCCCGAGCAGGTGCTGGAATGCTATTGGGATCGCATGTAGAGTGGGTCTGGGGTTAGGCTTGCATGAGCCAAACAACCCGTACCCTCTAACTCCCTTGGAAAATGATATTAGACGTCGGACGTGGCATGGTTGTGGTATCATGGATATGTGCGCATTGTGCCCCCCATTTTTTGACAAATTCTAACATTTGAAGGTGTAGAGTTGCGAGCATGACATATGGCCGGCCAAGTATGACTAGCCACCTCGCCTCGGTCCCATTGCCGGATACGGCGGGAGAACGCCAGACTCCTTCCTTGATGACATTCTATTCCGCAACTATTAGACTATATAAAATTCTCGACGACATTTTATCAGATGTCTACAATGTTTGGCGCGCCGGACCGAGACAAGAACACTCTTCATCCAGAAGCCAAGGGAGCTTTGATACCTTGATCGAACTTGAGAGACGCCTCTGCACCTACGAATCCGATCTCCCTCCTTTCCTAAACTGGACTGCCCCGTCCCCCCCTGAACATCCCCCAACAGATCAATCAACTACGCTCGAACGCCAGCGCAATGTCCTTCACGGACGGTAGGCAGCATTCCCATTCTATTACTCCCAATTACACCAAAAAAATCGAAGAACCCACTAACTCGCATCAGATACAACTATCTCCGCCTCCTCCTATATCGACCTATCTTCATCCAACTCTGCTCCGAAGCAAATAATAGCAATGCAAGTTCCAGAAACGCAGCGCAGGAGCCTCACCCAGACACCAGCTCGGAGGGAAAGTTAACAGAGAGCGTCCTCTACTCTTGCATGGCAAATAAATGCGCAGCAGCATGTGTTCTGGCAGCCGTTGACCTTATCCAACTGGTCCATGACACCTACCTGACCACGACGACTGATGCGTGGTGGTATAATGGCTTCTGTAAGTCATATTTCCTTTCCCCATTTGAAATAGCCCGCAATCGAACCACCTTACACATGCACACATTTGATCATCCATTTTTCCCCTCCCATCCCTTCCCACTAACCAAACCCATCAATCAACCACTCAGACACCTCCACCGCCGCCACCGTCCTAATAATGTCCTACTCCGTTCCCCACATCCTCCACTCCACACAATCCCACACAACAATCGTGGAAGAAAGCTGGAGCAAATGCGAAACCATCCTCTCACACATGGCCACATTCAGCAAGTCGGCTCGGAACACGCTACAGTTCCTTCAAGCGGCACATAGCAGCCAGCTGGATCCATCTGGCGGGCGGGGCGGGGCGGAGAGAGAGAGGGAGAGGGACACTCAATCCATAGACGCTGGTAATGGCAATGGCGGCGGCAATCAAATCCAGGAACGAGAACGTCCGTTTTCCCCATCGCAGGCTTCTCCGGAAGAGCCTGCTACCGTTGCTGCTGCTGCACAACACCATCACCCCCCGCATGCCTCCGCCTCCGCCTCCGTCTACGAAGCAGCAACCATTCTCTCCCCACCCATCAGCCATCAGGATAACTACCAACCCTTCCAACCCCATTCCCAACCCCATCCTCATCCCAATCCCAATCTTCATCCCCCAAACACATACCCATACCCATACCACCCACTGGACGAATTTTCCGCCGGCGTTGCGGCCGCCGCAGCGGCAGCGGGCCAGGGGGCAGGTGGCCCATTTGGGCCCCTAGTCACTGAGGAGTTGGGATTTCTCTCGTGGATGGATACGCAGGATATGCCTGGGTGGATAATGGGGGACTTTAAGGGGGCTGGTAGTGGGTATGGGTGAAGGATAGGAATAGGGGTCAACCGATCCATCAAACCAGGCGGATACGCAAAATATATGAACAAATACCCCTAGTCTATCTCTCTCTCTTTCTTTCTCTCTCTCTTTCTCTCTCTCTTTCTCTCTCCTTCTCTCTCTCCTTCTCTCTCTCCTTCTCTCTCTCCTTCTCTCTCTCCT
>JANTQI010000006.1:376490-470715 GCA_032988985.1 Emmonsiellopsis sp. PD_5
TCTCTCTCCTTCTCTCTCTCCTTCTCTCTCTCCTTCTCTCTCTCCTTCTCTCTCTTTTTTCCCCCTGTCCTCTCCTATCCTGTCCCAAGGCCACATACCCACCCAAATCCCAAATCCAATCCAAACCAAAAGACCATCCCCATCCATCCATCCATCCATCGGCATAACCCCCTCCCAAACACCCACCACACCACCACCGCAGACCGGGTGCCTATGTACATGTACATACAACCTATATAGACACACATCCCAAGCCGTCAGTCTAGCAGCATTGCTTTATACCACGGGAGCAAAAGAAGTAGTTCTTTTAGACGCAACAAACCAATTCAATGCCCATCTCATCTCCAGATCCAGATTGGCCTGGTTGCCATAGCCCGTGGATGGGGTATCAAAAATCTCCCATCGATCGATTGGGATGATCTTGACCATGGTCTCTAGACATACGGTACTATATACAACTACGATAGTTTGCCGTGAAGCCTTACATACGGGTTGAGATTTTCCTCGGGGTGGCTTGGTTGGTTACATTGCTAACTAACTATGTACCTATATACATCCACGAAACATTTTTGTCCAGGTCCAGGGAGGGAAGAAAGGATGGATCAGCTTTGTGGGATCAACATTGAAATATGAAGAGGGCTTGGTTTGCTCGGGTTTCTTGCTCTATGGATGCATGTAAGCAGCAAGAGTGTCGGATCATGGACATACATACATGTATGTATGTACATACAGTTCAAGCTGACAGCCGTTCGTCAAACAACCCCTGGTCGGACTTTTTGATGTGCTGAGCCCTCTCTCTGGGTCGCATGTAACCAGAGCAGAGCGGAGGAGGTAGTCCGAGGTAAGCTGAGGCAGGCTGAGTCTTGGTGGGCCATGGAAATGCAAATATAGCAAGTACATGTAGTTAGTCAGTTCTGCACAGCCGTAACTACGTAATATTTGCCCTTGCCGCAGATGTCAGAGAGAAAGCCGGTGTGCGGGGGGGAAGCCATGTTGATGGATGGAGGGGGGTGGTATTCTTCAGCAAAACCCGTTTGACGTTTTAACCCCACACAACGGGTGGGTGGTCAAAGATGCAGAAGAAGAACAAGAACAAGAAGAAGGGGAGGAGGAGGTCCAATGGGAGACATGTTTCGTAAGCGTGTCACAGTCACTTCACTGTGATAATGGCTTGTCGATTGGAGACGGCGGCTTGCGTGACGTGGTTATTGGTGGAAGGAGGGTGTGGACAGTCCAGTACAGTCATCTAGGTTGTTGGGGAGGGTAATTTTGGTATATTTGGTAACAGCATGTAACATGTACCCCGCCTGTACGAGATACGAGGAAAGAGGGGAGAACGTGGGCATCCTTGGATGTTGGAACCCTGCTGGTCACAGCGCTGAGAAGGGTTTGGGATTCTAGAAAACGGCTGCAAACATAAGAGAGAGAGAGAGAGAGAGAGAGGGAACGATGCGAGATATATGCACCGGAATTCATGTAGAATGGCGGCCATCAAACGGCCATTCTGAGCACTTTCTGCATCTCATGTTGCAATTTCTCCGTTTGGCTCAATCACTTGGTCCGTCCGGCTGTCCAGCTCGTGATCACCCACAAAGAAAGAATAAGCACGGTGTGAATGTGAAGGTGAACGGGCTGAGGCTGAACGGCGCCAAAGGAGGTTTCCCACACACCCTGGAGGGTGGATGGGGATAGACATTCCACATCCATCCTAGCAGGCCGATCGATCACATAATAAGATTCCTAAAAATGAGCCCGTTGGAGCAGCCTTTTGGCTACGGCGGCAGAATCGGGTTTATTTTATCGTTTTCGGCCGCCTTGGAGATGATTTGTTTCGATACCAAAAAGGGCTCTCAACACATTGGAAGGGAACTAAATAAGCCGGGGGAATCTCCATCCAGCCAACCGGATGCCCGCCCGCCCCGCCGCCTTGCTCTGGTACAGAAGTGACGGAACTTGGACTGGGAGTTGCAACTTGCAACTTGCGAGGGACCGTGAGGAGCCATGCATTGAGCTAGTCGCGATGGAAATGCTCGACAACTCCAGACCGGGAGTTACCTGGACAGCGCGATGGATGCAAGTCACTCCGCTCCATGCAGATGACCATGGACTGTGCGCCAATCAGCCGGCGACAACAGGGGATAGCCTCACCTCGGGTGGGCGTGGGGCATGGCGGGCTTCAGGGCTTCGGTCAGGGCTTCAGGGACTGGCCGTGGGCTGCAATCTGGGGTTTTGAAACTCTTATCCATGGGTGATAGCTGAGAAAGAGAGCCGTCAGGTAGGGTGAGGGATCGTACACTAAGTACGTCAGAGTGGCATGGTGTTTGACATACGCATTCCTTGGATGTTGCACTCTGCCCGGTATTAGGTGGTCTGATAGATAGAAGTATGTAACTCCAGCTCGTCATGTACCATGGCAGAGTGATGCGGAGCGAACCCTGATTTGACTTGGTTAATTCGCTGAGAGCCACGGATCCACGGACGGGCCAGGAATAGGTTCGAATTGTATCTCAATATCTACCACGGCTGGGCTTGGTTTCAGTCCGTGGTTTCTGATGTAGATAAATATCCCCACCGCGGGAGTTGATTGCCAACGAAGCAACTCACCAAGAGTAATAGTAAATACTCCTGCGGTCGCTGGGGCAATAACCAGAGCCCCTTTTCTTTGAAGTTAGTTCCGTCTCGCTTTCTGGGGTTTCTGGGGTTTCCGGGCGGTTGATTGATCGACTTTGCCAGCCAACAAAGCGTCGAGCATCCAGCGGTGTAAAAAGGCATCCTATCAAGTCTGCAAAAAAAAGCAGCCAACCAGACAACCCAGGACCACAGCCTTGGTCGAGGGACTGTCGACGGACAGACATTGCAGGGCGTTGGGCGGCCTGTTAGAATTGGAGAGCAACCCTCCATCAGAGAGTGCTCGACAGTCATCTCGACGTCTTTAATAGCTGAATACCAGTGGCTATTGAGACTGGGAAAGGCAAGGCACGAGGCATGAGGCACGAGATAGTTAGAGAGGGAGGGATAGATAGATAGATAGATAGAGAGGATATGGCAGTTAGTTTCTCTGGACATCAGGATGGCTGATGGCTGTATAACTATTTATCCTGTATTATTATTATATTATTATTTATTCGTTTCTTCCTATCCCTCTTGAGCCCCTCTCGGTGCTCGGACTGTTGATATTCTGTCTGTATATTAGTTAAATATAGTATTCACACCGCCCTTCACACCCCTCTCTGCGCAACTAGCCGGTCCACCTCCCCTCATCCATCCTCCATCCTCCTCCCCAGACTCCCAGAGTCCTACTCTCTCGACCTCGCCGACCACGACGCAATTGTCACCTGTCGAGTTGCGTGTTCTTACTCATCCTCCCTTCTACCATCTTCCAGCAGCCTTCGTTCGTTCGTTCGTTCGGCCGTCGTGGTGGCGCAGGCTCAACCTGGCCTGACTAACCATCCCGATCCATTTCGTCCCGGAGTCTCTCCTCTACTTCTCCCGCTGCTGTGGCGATATCCGGCGAGAACAGCGTCGCTTTTATTTACTTCTATTCTTTTCTGCTTCGTTCTTCTCCGGCACTTGTCGTCCTTCTTTGCCTCTGCTTTTATCTCCAACATCCGTCGCCGTCGTGTCGGCAGAACCCAACCCCGACATCCACCGCAATAAAGACCCTGAGCCGGCCGCCTTGTTTCAATCCCTCCCCCTTTTCTACTGTCGATTAACAAAGGGATCACTACTTATAATAATGGCCGCCTGCTGAAGCAGCAAGCCACTGACGTGTTTTACCCGCTCTGTTTGCTCTTCAATCTCCACACCTTGTGCACCCCCGGTGCTCTACCACTCTCCCTCGCATCAACCGCCTCACTCCTCAGTAACATCCCTCCAACGACCCCGCTAACCCGGCAATGAACTCCTCCGACACCCCAAACCCGTATCTGGTCCTTGGTATTGCCAAAGACGCTGATACCGCCGCCATTCGCTCCGCATACAAGAAGCTCGTGCTCAAGTGCCACCCAGACAAGATCAAGGATGAAGCAGAGCGCAGCCGCGGTCAGGACGAGTTCCAGAAGGTCCAGCAGGCTTACGAGCTGCTTTCAGATGAGAAAAAGAGAGCCAAATACGATGAATTACAGGAACTGAAGGAATCGCTAGGACGGGATGCCGGCGCTGGTCCGTCGTCATACCATCGACCATCCGCTTTCGCAAGATCATACGAGTATCGAGAAGGGGCTTACTACGAGGAACGCGCTCCGAAGGAGCGGTTCTTCGACGACGACGTGCCGTTTTCAGAAGAGCCACGGCCTACATCGAGAAAACACGACGGCTACGAAAGGAAACAGGCCCCCGAAGAGAAGGAAAAGAAAAAGTCCAGACATGCCGATGCGCCCGAGCCTGTCCGCTCGAGCAAAGAACGCATGCGGGACGCCCGCGATGCGGTCAGGTCGAGTCGATCGGATCGCGCAAAGAATCGGGATAAGGAACGAAAGAAGGAGAGAGAATACGTAGAAAGACACACCCGAACCTTTGTCGTCAGTGAAGGGGAAGAAGAGCATGATTCTGACCCGCCTGTTTATTCTTCAATACCCACAGAATCAAGATCGTACGACGAGCGCCCAAGAAAGTCCAAGTCAGGCTCCAAAGGGTCTGAGTCGAGACGGCGCAGAGAAAGGACTGCGGAGTATCCCGAAGAGTGGTCGTCCCCCAAACTGGACGTTGCTCGAGAATATATCCAAAGCCAAAAATCCAAGGCAGGCTATCATTCTGAATCTGAGCGTCGCCCGTCCTCCTCGTGGCCATCGGCTTCCGCCTACTATGACCGAGACACCGCTTACGTTGATACCGCCCGCCGTTCCTCCGGACGAAGCCGCACCAAAGACTCTTCGCGTCCCAACTCGTCTGGAGGAAGAGAGCGAGAGCGAAAGGGATCCGCCGATTTGGACCCGCCATTGAGACCAAGTGTCTCCCCACGAATTCCTAGCATGCCAACCGCGAGTTCCGCCCCCTCCAATATAAAAAACCTCATGTCCAACTTTATGATGAGAGGTTCTGTTCCCAGATCTGCTTCTAGTCTTCATCCCCATGACAAACCTCGTCCACCACCTGCCCGTCGATCAGACTCGCTGCCGCTCTCTGGCCTGTCATCCCGCCGCACCGACCCACTACCAGTCAGACCATCGAAGCTAAAGGAGGGTGTCTATGACTCCGGCTATTCGAGTCCTGGCACACCCGAGATGCACCACGGCACGAGTCCTCCCAAATCAAGCAGGTACATCGTCGTAGAAGAAGATGAGGATCATGCTGAATACCGCACTGTTCGAATTGACCCAAGTGCCAGCTACACGCATTCTAGGAGCATATCACCTGCCCGCTGTCCACCCATCACGGTCCACACGCCACAGATGCCCACTCGATCCAGAACATACAACTATCCAACAGATCCTCCAATATTGCCTCAATATGACTCGACTAGACCCAGTACATTACGAACCTCGCCGCACTCAAGTCGAGATCACTTGTTCGGGGAAGTCAAACCAACAAAAGTCAAATACTCCAATGTCAGTTATGCTCAAACAATTCGACACGAAGACATTAATTACGGGTATAATTCCTCAAGGAAGGCATCTTTGGATCCGAATATCTATCGGGATCCATATTCGCGACCACCGCATCGCAAAGATTCGGTTGCTGTTTAGCAGCAAAACCTAACAACGAAATTATGAACGAGCATTATGTTTTATGATGTTATTTTATTTTGCCTTATTTTTTTTTTTACATCAATCTACACACGCCGCCACGACCCTGACGACTGATTGATTTACAATTTACACACACAAACATATCTTGTTTTTATGCCTTTTTAATCTCACCTCTTTGAGTTTGAAGATATTCGTTTGATATCCCAAACTTCATTAACGCGCAAATTTATAATACCCCCCGCTCTACCTTTGGACGTGCCAAGAGGTTACAGAGGCGCGACTTTTTTTGCGATGTCCTTTTCTCAGCTCTTGTTTATTTCCCCCTTTTCCTTCGGCTTTTTGGTTACATTTTCTTTTTTACCTGTTTACCTGCACTCTAGTGAGTGCAATCATTGTTTGCCGTTTTTTTCCATGTTTACTACATACTGGGCGGGCATATTATGGGCCTCCCCCATCAAGCAAGGCCCGGCGAAAGTGGGGGAGGGAATTGGGATTAACTGTAGAGTGTGGCTGGGTTGGGTTTTTTGGTCATTGGTTTTTTTGGTTGGTTGAGCGGTTGGGTGGTTGGTTGGTTGGTTAGGTTGCATATGGATGGACATATAATTGCATTGTCCGACTGTTGTGTTTCATGTTGTCTATGTTTTCTTTCTGTCTTTGGGAGTTTCTTTATGAGGCGTTTAATTGGGAATGTTATTTTTGTTTTTCATTGTTTTAACCCCTTCCCCCCTTTTTTTTTCTTGTTCCTATGTGATAGGCAGTTTTTTCCAAACGTCTATCTATCTTTACCTGTCTGTCTGTTTTATTTTCGCCCATTCTTCTCAGCTATTCTCCACTGAAACATACAATTTTCTAGTTGTGTTATCTGTTATTTGTTTGTTTATTTCCTCTTTCTTTCTTTCTTTCTTTCTTGCTTTTTTATTTTGGATTTATTTGTTTCGCATAGCTAGCTAGATGACTGACGAAATCACCTCTTAAACCAATGAATAAAGAAATAAAGGAATAAATTAACCATACTGTCTATAATTTTCCCTTACTACCTACCTACTTCACTTTTTTCTTGTTTGCCACCGTATATCGCCATGTTTGCTAACAAACTACCTAACTCCCCTCCCCTCCATATAACTAACCCACCGCAGAAAAAACCCCGCATTGCAAATAATATCTCCAAAGGACAATCAATTAATGATTGATGGGAGGAAGAGGAAAATGATGCTGCCTAATAAAAGTTCTTTGCCCCCCATCCCATCCCCATCCCCATGCCTAGGAACCGCCTTTTCGCCTTCATCAAGTTCCCCGTTCCCCGTTCCCACATGCTGAGCCACCACCCAACCCCAGCCCAGCAAACGAGCACAAGTGTGGCGCATGCCCAACAGACCCCCTCTCTCCACACTGCTACCGACTCATCCATCTCATAAACAAGGAGCAGATATTTCCAACGCGTACGCGTATCCTTTTTTTATTCATTCTTGCTAACCATTTTAATTAACTAATCCCTGGAAAAAAAAAATTCAACTCCTACTAATAACAGCCTTGCGGGGGAACGGTGGGTGGCGTTTTTCACCAACAGCAAAAGGATGACAAATGGGTGACTGGGCATTGCACTAGTTAACTAATTAGCTATCTACGTCATTGCCATCAAGCAAATGGATATGCGAAGATGGTTTGTTGGTCATTCTGCAGAGATTTAATATCAATATCAAGTTTGCTTGATAATGTGAAAATTAACACCCCGTAAACGTCATGTAGATCAATCAATCATCATCAGTCATCATCAGCTTCTGCTTAACTACATAACTAAATCTGAGGAATTAACAAATAGCATAGCATAGTGGACATAAGTGAGGTGACTATGTATGTACATGTAACCAACTCGGTAACTCCATAACTCCCTACCTCCCTACCTCCCTATCCAACCCACCCATCCATCAACTCCCGCTCCCTCCACTGTATCCCATAGATCGATAGGGACTGACCGGAGGTAGAAAAAAAACACACTGACTCATTATCCCATTCCATCCCATTCCTATCCCCTCCCTCCCTATCTATCGGATGTCAACAAACCCCATAGACCCATGGATCAGATAAGATAGACTTTCCACCCCTAGCCTTAGTTATAACGGGCTGGGTCGGAATTAACTTTCCATAGTTGAAATAACTTTATTCCCAACTCTAAGTCGTTGTTGAAAAATGACGACATTTGTTGTCTCAAGAGCCAAGATACAAACAGTATCGTGTGTAGGGAAGGCATTTGCGATGAAGAAGGGTATGTAGTATGTATTCAATGAGTAAATGGTAAGGTATATGAGACATAGCAACAAGTATGTATGTATGTAAATAGTCGGATATCGAAAAAGGATATACAAAGAATATCCAACAGTAATGCTCCAAAAACATCACCCTCAATATCCTAGATCCTGAACGCCATGCTAGCAGTAGGGTTATATCAAACGCCGGGAGAACCTGTAAAAGTCATTATTAGCATAAAAGTCCATGAGAATATGCCTCGATGAAGATGGATCACGGACTCGCTCATCAATCAGTTCTTGCCATATCCTTCCCACCCCTCTACCGCGCCCTTGGATTCTTTCAATTTTCGGGTGTGGCACCTAACTCTCTTGGATCTCCTCGTTGCAGTTCCAGACGGTGCTGGGGCCGGTGCTGGCTCCTTTCTTTTGCGCGAAGGAGAAGATGTGGGCGAAGGAGTCCACCCCACAGTACCAGGGGAATCTTCGGCAGCTGTGGACGACTCGAGCGGGGATGCCGGTGGCGAGCGACTTAGGTTGAAAAGAGCTCCTGCTGCCTCCCTCACCTCAGCAGAACAAGTACCAAAACGCGTCGCGAGCGTAGCTACGGCGTTATTAACCATGCACACGCAGGGTTCTTGAACACCATCTGTTGGCTTCTCGAATAATCGCAACAGATCCTTAGAACAACCACCCGCTTCCCACTGAGCATCGATACTGGTGAGGCGATGGTAGGCGCCCCAAAAGCTCATCTCCCGACCATCGGTGTCCTGAGCGAAAACGTCTTGAAAACGGGCGAGTTTACCATTCATGTCCTGGAACGAAAACGTTTCAAATTTGACTGATCCCAGACCAGAATCGTAAAGCCTGGCAATACGATCAAGCTCACGGTGCATATCCCCGAGCAACCCAAAGACCTCCTTATCGAGGGGGGAAAGATCCTCGTGGCATACCCCCTGATAAAGCTCTACCCGGCGATTGACATGGCTATAAAGATAACTTATAGCGATGTTAAACCAAGCGGCATAACGATCCTCGCCTTTGAGATCTGGACAGATCTGAAATAGCTCCGTGGGGGGAAACAACGCCGGGTTTACCTTATCGTACTCGGTAAGCGCGGATTCGCCCCCGTTGAACTGGGGCTTTTCACCGCCCAGCCTGTCACTGGCGGGCACAGGTGTTCCAACCTGGGTATCGGTACCGGATAGCGGCGCAGGTGGAAGTGCGCATGTGTCGTAATAGACCGCCATAATCACCTAAAAGCAATAGACAGTTAAACCACTACGATCCGCTAGTAAGGAACGAGGTGGAAGTAAAGCTGTTACGGTAGAGGAAGAGAGGGAAAGAGCAAGTCGATAGTATAAGAAGAGCCAAGTAATGAAGTTGCTTACTTCTTGTTTGTTTTTTTTTTTTTTTTTTTCCTTTTATATTGGGGTAAATATGTGTAGTTGCTGGCAATGTTGATACCAGAAAAGACGAAGGTGGAGACGGAGACGAAGCTAAAGTCGAAGCCGTAGAAGAAGCTGAAGGTGGACTTGGATATAGTCCTAGAGATCAGAGTAGAGCAAGGTAGATATGCGTGTAGTGCGAAGTTATAAAACCTATGCAGGAATGATGTTGTAGACTGAGCAGGAGACGTGACTGGTGATGAGGAGAAAGAAGAGAAGGGAAAAAGCAACAACTTGGGCAGACACGACGGGGGGATTTATAGGAAAAACCGCGAGGACCGGAAGCCAAAAATATAAATCATGGAATCGGCGGTAAGTTAGGAACAACGTTATATTAGAGATATTGGGTTTGGAGGTAAGTTTGAGAAATGTCCGTGGTTTACCTTCCAGTTCACCCTGCTGCTGGATCACGATCCAGAAGGGGAGCGAGTGATACTGGCCCCAGGAAGCACCTCGTGTTAGCAGAGCAGAGGGATGTAGTATTCTCTTCCTAGGGAGATGGGATATCGGCGCGGATACTAGCATAGCAGAGGATGGCTCTCTGCTATATTATTCCAGCGTAGTTCGGAGGGGGCCTCATGGGGCCGGGCACAGTCACAATAAGATTCCCATCTTCCGACTATTCCAAGGTTCTGAATGGAAGGTTTAGCCCGACTTTCTAGGCAGGCAGAACTCCCGTTTCGGAACCTTAACCACGTCCTGGTTGTCTTGAGGAAAGAGCACTTCATTTTTCATTGTCGCCAGCAACGGCTAGGGAATAGGTGGTTGTCTTCAGGAAAGAAGACCTCATTTTCCATTGTCGCCAGCGACGGCTAGGGAATGAGCGGCAGAGCGAGAGCGGTAGAGAGGTGGGAGCGAGAGAGAGAGAGAGAGGGAGGGTCCAACACGATATTTCCATCCCCTGGTAGCGTTGTATCAGCAAGATGAATGAAAAGGTAAGTTAATGAGAGTAACGTGAATAAATGGAACGGTCATAGGAGTAAACAATGTAGTTGGATTTGATTGAAGCTGATGAGTAAGTACGCTTTAGTATCATTTACGCTCATATGCTAGACTACAGCCTAACCAAAACAATAAACGATAGACCGCAGGGTATGTGTGCAAAGAGGGCAGAACGGAAAGAGTTAAACCGAAGGCGATGGTCAACATTGCCCCACGCGGCGCCTCAAGGCTCCGTCCAGGCCACCTGCTCAGTGACTGCCGGCCCTCCGTTCTTCGAGTACGTAACCCGGAGACGAAGTCGCAGTTTCCCGGTTAGCGGCTGCAGTCAGGGGAAGAAGAGTTAGTCATCTACAATTATACAAAGAAAGGACGAGGGAGGGGTTTAACAAGAGTGGATGGTATAGGAAGACAACGACATACCCCGCTAACAGCCGCTACTCTCATTCCCTGAGTACCTTCCTCTCCTCCATCCAAATCGGCCTTGTTGATGGCATTCAGCTGCAACTTTTGAGTCTTCGGTACAGCCACCTGTAATCCAACGCCGGAAAAGCTATCAAAGGTGGATGTGTTGCGGAATCGGGCAAGGATTTGGGCACCAGCGCTACTTCGTTGGATTTGGAGCGTCAACAGCAGGTCGTTCTTTTCGAAAACAGTATGTGGGGGGGGAGCAGAGCTGGGAGAAGGTGTTTGAACAGGGGCGGAACTGAGATCACCCAAAAGTCCCATGGATGTGGAGGCTGGAGGCGCTTGGGGTGCGGGGGACCCTGAACTCGAACCAAAAAGATCCATGATATCGTGTACATTAGACGGCTTGCTCGGGGCAGCTTGAGCAGGCCCAGGCGTAGATGTATCATCTCCTAAAATATCAGCCAACAGGTCGACATTGTTTTGAGCTCCGTTGACGTTTCCAGTGATATTAGCGGCGGTATCGTCAGCGCCGCCCATAAGGTCGAGTAGGAGGTCCTGCTCCGATGGCTTGACAGGCTTCTTTGATTTGTCCTTCAACATTCTACTTTGACGTTTACTAGTAGTGGTGGCTTCCCCAAGCACTCTTTGCTCCTCCCGGATTTCAGGCGGAGGCATTTTCTCCAACACCCCGCGCTTTATCTGATCGTATGCGAACAAGTTAGTATATTCCACTGCCCGTTGTTGGATTTCGACACTCAAATCAGCAGATCTACTGCTAAGAAGACGTCGAATTCGTTCAATCTGTGCGGGCTCGGACATCCTTGTTGATAGTTTCATCGCTGAGGTGATAATGTATTCCGTGACGATCTGAGTGGCATAGGTGCTATTAAGTATATTCGTAAAAAGATCGACGACATCGCTTTCCCTCACTTCGTTCACTAGCTCTTCCTCCTCGTATTGTCCACCACGGAGCAGAGCATCTCCATACTCCCCAATAACCCAAGAAGCAGCAAGAGTTAGCGCTTCTTGTGAAATATCTTCCTTTAAGCTCGCATAAAGTTTCTGGACGGAGTATGTTTGGAGCTCAGGGGTGGTGGCAATAAGACGAACAAAGGAGGATAATATTTGCTCCTTGACGTAGTTGCCAGCCAGCTTCAGAACGCGAAGCATCGTGTCAACGTGCCATCTCTTATTGGGAGCGAATCTATCAGCAGCGATACCAATTTGAGTGGTCATGACGGGTTTAAATTCGTTATCGGCAACTTCAAGGAAGGCTAGAAGCTCTCGAACAAGCACTCTAACATTCCCTTCGTTTATAAGGGTAAAGCTGAGATCCAACGCACGCCGTCTTATACTAATATCGGCATCGCGGAGACATTCAAGAATAGTGTTTCGGTGTCTTTGGACGGCATTTGGTTCGACAGCCACGACTTTAATGAGAGTGTTGAGAGCCACATAGCGAATGTTGTTGTCTTTATTGGCTAAAAATTTGCCAAGGATGTTTACGCCCAGCACACGAAGGCCGGAGTCGGCTTCGATATCAAGAATCGTCAAGACAGCCTCATAAAGAATGGAATTTCCAACATTCTTGGACGACTCGGTGTTGGTAGCCACTTGAGCGAGGATGTCGTTGATCAGCTCGCTTGTAGCAGGATCACTTCTTCCAAGCACCCTCAGGAACCGAAGTATTTTCACTTGCAAGAACGGGTCAGTGATGCCTGATACGTCATGTTCAGGGGCGTAGCCAGATGTCGTTAGGCCTTTCAAAACTCTAACAAGCCCTGGAACAAGTGGACGGTATTTGTCAATGACCTCGTGTCCTCCTTCCGCATCATCTTCTTCGCAAAATTCCGTTGCAAGAGTGAGGCCGCATAGCAGGACACCGTGATTGCGATCGGATAGGAGAGCCTTGGACTTTTCCACAAAGTGCTCTTGGAGGTCTGGTACTTTTCGGCATATACGCATGGCGCAAAGAGCGGCTTTTCGGCGAATATAGGGGTTGGCGGTGGAAATGAGTGATTCGACTTCGGGGAAGAGATCCCTCGACATTTCGATAGAGGCGATATTCCCCAGGGTGCAGAGGGCGAGCCCGACAACGTATTGATTCGAATGGTTCAGGTCACTGCGCTATATATAAGAATCAACCTTTGGGAGAGGTAAGGATGATGTGAACTGACTTCTTCAGGGAGTTTGTAACCAATGTCAAGACCTCTTGGTTCTCATCCAGCAGTAACATGGTGCCTAGATACCCCAACCGTTTGTCCGCAAAGCGCGGGGATGCCAATAGCTTTAGGCATTCTATCTGGCCGAAATGCGTCCGCTCGCCTAGGGTGAAAAGGTATAGCAGTTTGGCCACATTGTTTCTCCTATAACATCGAGTAAGCACTTGGTCCCGGCTGGCTCAACTGGCATTGCCCCCCCGGCTCAACGCACCTGACGTTGGAGTCCGCGCTCTCTTCCCGGAAACTGGCGCGAATTGCAGCGCTCTCTTTCTGAACCACGGATCGTTCATCTGCAATTGTTTTGGACGCTCGCACGTTTCGAATGAACTGCTTGACTGCGGGGGGCATTAGCAGGCGGGCTCAAATCGGCGTGGGGGAGGATGTCGTGGCCCAACTTACGGGAACTCATGGTGGTCGCGAGGACCCCAAGGGGGGTGTTCGGACGAAGCAGTGGATCGCCAAGGGACGACAAAGGTTGGCCCGCAAGGAACAGCCGTTAATCCCGTCTAGTCGGCCTCGAGAGAGTGCGTGGTGAGTCGGCTGGCTTTTTCTCTCTCGAGATTCGTGTCGGGCAACCATGAGCTGTCGCCGTATCTGGCCAGGTGGGTGAAGATGCCCGCTAGCCGTGTATGGTCTAGCGCGGCGCTTGGGCCAATAACGTGACCGCGGCTGGGGATATCAAGTCTTGGCATCAGAGCTCGAATAGGGGGAACAATGGTACTATTGGGGATGTGAAGGAGGGGTGGAACGGAGCGAGTATAAAGATATACTCAGTATTTGGGGTTATTGCTTTTCAGTATATACGTTATTCAGGTATCACCAAAAGATGCAGCCCATCCGCCTATTTACATCGACGAGCAATACATGCCAAAGTAAACAGAAGGCATTGTAATAAAGCAACAAAAGTTGTAATTCTCATAAGCTAGAAAAACTACTTCTTCAGTTCAAACATGCACCCACAGCTTAACAGCCCAAAAACCTGTTAGCAGCGGCAAAGCATCAAGCAGATGCCGGGAATCCCAGAAGCCGTTATTCAAGCGGTCTTGAACAGTTAACATTTCCTGCGTCCAGGTGATTCCTCCCAATAGCTAGCTATGAAAAGTTTTGGTCTTTAATACAGAGCCAACTCCTTCTAGACTAGACAATGGCGCTCTGTTGCGATATAATCAGGCGAATGTCCAGGCGGCCGCATACTTGCACCCACATTGCCGTGTCTTGACCAAGATCGGGATCAGGATAGTAGGAGACCACCTGCAGTCCCTGAATTTGGTGATGCTGGGAGTCTTCGTGCAGTTTTCTTATATCTCAGTCAGGCAGCGGGTGATCTCCTCAACCCCGCCCAACGCGAACCCTGTTTTCTGGGCGTGTGTACCACGCGTTTCCAAGACATATGCGAGGAGAAATGTAGGAAATATAGGCTCTGATGATTGAAACACAAGCTCGCAAGGCTGTTTTGGCATCTCACAACATTCCTGAATTCCTTTCCTTGGCAGTTGGCATGCTGTATTGGCCAGGATTCCATCTCCGATGTTGAGTCTCCGAGCTGAAAAACTAGGCTCACTCCTACGGAGCAGTCCTAGTCGGGATGTGCGTAATCAGAAGACAGTCGAAATCAGCACTGACTCATGAAACTTATTGGCCATATGCGATTGACCGTTTCCGTTGCCATAAATAGCATGGTGATAATGCGAGCGACAGCCGTGCAGTGCCGTGTGGCTGGGCTGCAGAACTTGAAATTCAACGCAAGCAAAGGGGACAGATAAGCGGAATAAACCCGAGAAAACGAGCTCCTCGCTAACTAGCCAAAGAATGCTGAATGGATATCCGTGTGGCCTGATCTGATCCATTCTGCTTGTCACACCTGCCCAAGCCCACTCTCCCGAGGTTCGAGCAATCACGGTGGAGGATCATGAAGCACAAAAAGTCCGAGGGAGGAAGGCGGCCGCTGCTTTTACCGAAATTGTGCAGCTAGGTGGCTGCTTGTGCATTAATCGGCACACCTCGGCCGAGTCCTCTAAAGCAGCGGGTGACGCCGTGCTGGGGCTGACATCATCACCAACTGCAGCTCCATCCCTCCCATAAACTTTGCGCTTCTCCTGTCTGCGGGCATTGAACAGCCATCTTCCTTTGGCGATGCCATATATTTATTGTCCCTATCCTATGATGATCCACGATCCCTTCTGAAGCCGATTACCGGTAATTGATTCTTCCTAACCCACACATTCGCTACCTCACCATGTCCGCCCCAACCGCCAACGGAGCTGCCGGCATACTCCGGCCTCGAGCAGTGCGGTCAACAAAGCAGCACGGAGAACCGCATCTCACGCCTACTGCGCGTATTGAGAGAATGCCATCCGATATGTCAAGGTGAGGGCTTTCAATGACCTGCTTTTGGTTGCATTGCGACGGTTTCTAATTCCTCCTTGAAGCGGCCAATCTACGCCCGTTCCCGACGATGCACCCCCCTCCGTGCAATCCATTTCGTGCGCGCGGAAACATATACGGGCTCAAGCAAAGGACAGAATGTTTCATTCGATCGATTATCAGCCCAGATTATCACACTTCGATCCAGAGAGCGATTATCGAGATTTCCGCGGTTTCTTCTCTCTCTTTTGGGTCAGCCTCTTTATCATGGTCATGACTACCGTCGTGCGGAATATCAAAGATACGGGCTATCCACTGCGGGTGCAGGTTTGGTCTTTGCTCTCTGCAAATGTCTGGCAGCTCGCTCTCGGCGACTTGGCCATGGTCACAACTACCGCACTGTCCCTGCCCCTCCATAGAATATTCAGATCACGCTGGGAATGGTTGCGGTGGTCGAAGGGAGGAGTAAGAATACAGAGCTGCTATCAATTTGCGTGGTTTATCCTATGGGTGGCGTATGTGTTACTTCACATAATTGTACTGTTTGAAAACAAGGCTAATCTATTTTTCTAGTCTACCGTTTCTCCTCCGCTGGACCTGGACCGCCCAGGTATTCTTTATCCTTCATTCTTTGACACTTTTGATGAAGATGCACTCCTATGCCTTCTATAATGGCCACTTGAGTGAAACGGAGCGCCGGCTATCTTCCTTAGATAAACCCCAGCCAGCCTCATTATCTGCGGCAGTACGATATCCACGATCCGAGACCCAAGCTATGGAGGAGAGCGAGGAATCGGAATCTAACGAAAAGGAGGACAAATCCAAACAATCCCTCTCCAAGCTGCGCAAAGATTTAGCCACAGAACTAACATCTCCACTGGGCCATGTAACATATCCTCAGAACCTTTCTGTTTCGAATTATGTCGATTTTCTCCTCTGCCCAACCTTGTGCTATGAATTGGAATACCCACGCACGAAAGAAGTACGCTGGATGGAGGTCTTCTTTAAAACATTGGCCGTCTTTGGCTGTATATTTTTGCTCACGCATATCAGCGAGGAGTTCATCGTCCCTGTCCTAGATGAATCCGCATTCAGGATGCAGCACATCGACAGTAAAGTGGACAAAGTCTTGATACTAGCGGAGACGATTAGCATGATGTTATTACCATTCATGATAACCTTCTTGCTGGTATTCCTTGTCATTTTTGAATACGCCCTTGGTGCTTTCGCAGAAATCACGCGCTTTGCGGACCGCAGATTTTACTCGGACTGGTGGAACTCTTGCGATTGGTAAGGGGGATCATACTTCATGAGCTTTTAAATCGTGCGCTTCCAATGATAAGGCTAACCACCCTCCATGCTATAGGCTAGAATTCTCCAGAGAATGGAACATCCCCGTCCACCACTTCCTTCGACGCCATGTTTATTTCTCCTCTTTGACACGCTTCTCTAGTTCCGGCGCCATGTTCATCACCTTTTTGGTGAGCTCCATTGGGCATGAATTAGTTATGGGCTGCATCACGAAAAAGGTTCGCGGGTACGGCTTCCTTGCGATGATGCTGCAGCTTCCCATCGTAGCGGTGCAGCGCTCCAAGTTCGTCAAGGGGCGCAAGACATTTAATGTTCGTAATTTTCCTTCAAATATACCCCCCCTTTTCTTCTGAAATATCGGTTGCTGACTGATCATCCCCTTTCAGAATGTCTGCTTCTGGGTTTCCATGATCCTAGGCCTATCTCTTGTACGTATTACCCTTCTTACTTCCCTATTCAGCCTCACTTCTCTCCCTTTAAAAAAAAAAAAAAAACGAAAAAAAAAGGAAGAAGTAGTTGGTTGAATCTACACTAACCGATTCCCCATTTTAGATGTGCGCACTCTACGTGCTTGTTTAAATACCCCGTTTCTATTTCACGGCATAATAATAACCGTGATCAACTTTCAATTACGTTTGGCAGAATACCCTAGAGAAGTCGAGGGAGTGTAAACCTGAGCAATCTTCAATTCCCCCTAAAAAAATCCCTTCGTTTCCGCTCAACTGGATTATTATTATTATGGGCTTGCTTTATATATTTCGGTCTTCACTGTTTCTAGTTCGTCCAGTCCTCTGTCCTGGCTTTCCACCGTCCAAAGCCCTACAAGGCCAAATTGTTTACCGCTTTCAACGGTAACCCGCTGAAGCTCTGATCTGGTGCAGTTGCCCAGCAGGCCGATGCGGTTCTCCCTGCTGTTTTCATGATGTATGATACCCATTCTTCCAATCCTGGGGACTCCATTGTTTTGAATTCTCGAATTCTTTATACCTAGGTTGCTACCCACCTACTTATAAGTTATACCCCACCCTCTTCATATTGTTATTGTAATGAAAGTTTCAATGTATATCATATCGTATCGTAAATTATTTTTTTTGTCGGGTCATTTTCATTGAGCAAACCCCTCGCCCGGATTATGTTAATGGGGATGGATAGGATAGGATATGCTTGGAATCTATCTTACTCGCGTAACTTGGGGTGTTCTGGCCACCGCTCCAACAGAACTCGAACAGACAACGAATATTCAACACCAACGGAGCGAACAGTAGTTAAAACCAACTATGGAGTCCATTCGTCCACATCACATACATCCCTTGCCTTGAGTGGGGCAAAGGGGAACATTTCCCCTCCCTTCCCGAATCCCCGGCCCGCGCCCTCAACGGCCCGCTAGCTACCCTTGTACTTAGTTAACGTTAACTCCTCCGTCGTTACTATTTTAGCACCAGCTTTCGATGGACTTCATATCATCTGTCTGTCAAGCTAAAACTATTCGACCGCAGCCAAGCCAGCCCAACAAGCTCCACCACGGGACAACTGTCAATCCTATCTCGAGAGGGGGAAGACCCATAAAAATGCTGCGAGTTCATGACAAAGTTGAAAGGATGAGGCTGCCCCCGCTTTCGAGAAGACTTCTTCAGGCTTCGTGCCGTCTGTGTGGGATATTGGCCTGTTAAAAGCGATGAAAGGCGGGGTTCCTCCTTTGAGTGTTGAGCTTCTATGGACCGGATTGTGCTGGTCTGAGGGGGTGCAGTCTAGCTACATACATACGTGGGCAGGGTGTTTGTTGTCCGGATGCTGGGCAGGACAATTGGGCAGCTTACACGGGATGTTATTGAATTGGAAGCTGGTGTTCTCGCCTTTTATATTGGATTTCTGATTCTCTTCTCTTAAAATCAAGGCTTTATTTACTCCATCTACACCCTCCCCCTGAGAGTTGCATATCCCCAACAAACACCGCTTCCCAGATAGATACTAACATAATGTCCAAACAAATCCCTCCCCCCGCAGCCTCCTCAATCCGCCAAACCCTCGATGCCGCCTGCATCGATCAAGACAGCATCCCAGGCGTAACCTTCCTCGTTGCCGATAGCAGCGGCAAACAGCTCTTCTCCCACGCCGCAGGCAAACGCGGCAAGGGAAGCAATGAGCCCATGACGCTTGACTCGGTGTATTGGATTGCATCGTTTACGAAGATGATCACGGCGATTGCGTGCATGCAGCTTGTCGAGCAAGGGAAGTTGGCACTGGATGATGCGGAGCTGGTCGAGGGTGTTTGCCCGGAGTTGAAGGAGTTGAAGGTTGTGAGGGCGGATGGGAAGGTGGAGGAGAAGGTTAGGGGGATTACGTTGCGGATGTTGTTGTCGCATACGGGTAGGTGTGCAATTTTCGGGTTTCTCTCTCCCCCGTTTGAAGAAATAAAGCGACTGATTTGGGACCTTGGGAATTGTATAGCTGGGTTTGGATATGCCTTCTTCCATCCGGCAGTACGGGATTTCAATCGCCCAATTGGCTATGACGAGTTCTCCGGTCATGTATACGACGTCACGCAGCCGTTGCTTTTCCAACCGGGAGAAGACTTTGCGTACGGGGTATGTAATTCTGCGATCTCAATAAAACGATCTATACCCACTAACTCACCAAAACTGACAGGTAAGCATTGACTGGGCCGGAATCCTCGTCGAGCGAGTCACCGGCACCCTGCTCAACGACTATTTCCACAAGCACATATTCGAGCCTCTGGGGCTGAAAAACATCACCATGCTTCCCCCGGCAGAGATGAAGGCGAAGCTTGCATACATGCACGCGCGCAATGCGGACGGCACTTTGACCCAGAGGGATCATCTGCTCCGATGGCCGCTGCTTGCCAAGAATAAGGAGGAGACCAACGGCATGCTGAATTCAGGGGGAGCCGGGTGCTTTGCGAATCCCCAGGATTATTTGGGTAAATTTTGAACCCTTCTCCGCGCCCCTTATTTAGTTCTATATGCATGTTAACACTTGTATGCTTTTTTCTCCCCTCTTCACCAGACATCCTAACCACCCTCCTAAACGCCGGCACATCCCCCAAAACATCCCACCAAATCCTCCAACCTTCAACCGTCGACCAAATGTTCGCCAACCAAATCCCGCAATTCCCCAACTTCGGCCGCCAGGGTATCCATCTCGACGCCAAACCGGATCTCGTCAACGCGGTGCCGGATTTCTATCCGATCCCGGACAATGAGCCGCAAGGGTGGGGGCTTTCGTGGATGATTACGAGTAGTCCGACGGGGAGGAGTGCGGGCAGCGCGATGTGGGCGGGGATTGCGAATTTGTTCTGGTGGTGTGATCGGGAAAGGGGCATTGCGGGGGTGATTTGTACGCAGATTTTGCCTTTTGCGGATCGGAAGTTGTTGGGGTTGTGGGTTGATGTTGAGAAGCAGGTTTATGATGCGTTGCAGTAAGGGGGTGTGTGGATGGATCAGATTTGTTGGTTGGCGAGGTCCCATGTTGATGACGTTACTATCGAAAATGTGTGGGAGTCATGAGGTTGTTAGTTAGTCGGTGGGTTAGACATCAATGAATTCGCAGAAATCGGCCAGGTCCAGAATGAGATCTTATTGTGGGCATGTTGGTATGCAACACGGTAAATGGGTTATCATAAACGGAAACAATATCAAAAATGTCTGCGTAGACAGTAAAATAATAGCAATGCTAAACAAATGTATCCAAATGAGAGAGCAGCAAACATGCCTCGCGCAACGCCGTAAACGCACCAAAACCCGAGCTTATGATGAACAATCTTGCGTCAAAAAGAAACACAAAAGTATCAGGCGATAAATATCCAGCCGTAATGAGTGTGGGGGAAAAAAGCTAAGAGCAAGTAGATATATCAATATCCAAGGGAATCAAGAACAGGAAAAAAGTGACACACTGGAAAACAAGGAAACCATTTAATTCCAAGCCATATGCCACCAAAATACTCCAAGCCAAAATGTATAGGAAGTGCTTATCTATACAAGCTCAATGGGTCCTCGGGGAGTAATTCTTCTCTTTGCTCGTGTCTTGGAAGGCAAGCCTTCAAAGGAGGTTTGACGATATCGTTGAAAAGGAAGGTTCCGTACACAAGCATAGCGAAACCAACAACCTGTAGCCACTTGAAGGACTCCCAGCCCAAGCCAAGGGAAATAACCCAGATAAAAAGGGTGCGGCAGGTGTCGATGGTGCTCCGAGAAGTGGCTGACACGGATCGAGTAACACTGAGACCAAAGAAGTTGAAACCACTTGGATATGATGTTAGCTAGGCGTTCCACAATGCAGCATGGTGGGCAAGAAAAGATAAATCGTGAGTTTTGACGTACCCGATACTTATCATGATCAGAAGACTAGACACTGCGACAGCTCTGTTAGTGGTCATATTGCGCCACCCCTCTCTCGCATCAAAATAGCCGTATTGGCCGCCTTCTGTCCTGCCGATGGCGAGATGGAGAATAATCATTCCAACGAGGGTAACAAGGAAACCAAAAATCCCTTCCCAACCAACAACCTTCAACGGGTCCATGGCATAATGTTCGAGAATCCACTCCTCCAAGACGAACTGACTGGCAGTAAAAATCTGGGCTCCAGCAATTAGAAGCACACCAACTATCGTGCGAACGGCTTCTGGTGTCCTAGCAGCGGCGTCGACATTCTGGACCGCCCTTGAAAGAAGTTGACCAGCGCTTTCAGGGACTCCGTCCAAGACCTCGGGCTTGTCTTTAAAGATAGCACCAGCGAGTCCAACAAGGCCAACTCCGAGAACAACAATGACAAGAGCTAGCCACTGATATAGATATAGCTTTCGGCGTAAAAATATTACGCTGAAAAGGCCGACGAAGAGTACAAGTGCTCCCCGAGTCATTTGATATATGCTGGCAACAACGAATAGCAATCCGACATTCATGAGGGTAGTGCCGGTGATATCGCAGCAAGCTGGTGCAGCCAATAGTAGAACCTTCCATCCACGCAATTTTATTCTGTCGTCATATTCCGATGCCTTGGAAGTAGCAGAATCTCGACGACCTCGTCTCCCGTCGAGGAGGGCGGCAGAGTCGGCTTCGTTATCAGAGTAACCTGAATCGTCTTCTTCCCCTTCAACAGGCTGATAGCCACCGGCTAGAAGGGATGCTCGAGGGGAAGTCCCGAAGCGTCCGCTAATATGCTGATTCCAGAGATTGCATCCGAGCACCACAAGCCAACATCCCATTTCTCCGATAAACATTTGTAAACTGTTCTCCAATTATTATTATTAATGTCACCGTTAAGGAGGTGTATTGGAAAAACGTACGTTTGGACGACAGGCTGCTCAAACACAACCCGCTTCTTGGGATCGGGGGAATCGCAGTTGCGCACGCATTGCATGTCCTTAAACACCGAGAGATTCGTTAGCAAACAAGCTCAGGAGCAGGGTAGATAGTAAGGTGAACCGACCTGGTATTTCGTAAGGATGGTATTGCAAACACCCGTCACCAACATCATCGTAACGAGAAACGGAATGAGCCCTTTGGTCGCCATGACCGATGGCACGAGCAGAGGCGACTATGCCTCTGTCTGAGGTAACTTGGAGCGGGAGGCGGGAGGACACGCAAGTGGGTAAAAGGAAGTGGAAGGTAACCACGCAGCTCTCGATAATAACAAAGTATCCAAGAATGCGTCCAGTAGATGGCGACTTAACCCGGATGAGACGCCAGGTCGGTGTGGTTGATGGAGGTTGACGACATCGATAACGGTGGAGCTGATTGCGCTTGTTATCTTGTGACCAACCCGCGCTTATCAGCCGCGCTTGCCGCCGATCGATCGCTCACGTGAGATGTGCTTGGCATTTGGCAACATTGACTTGGTCCAGGGAAACTTTCGAACTCATTGCCTCTTAGGAGACGTTAATTTCTTCAATTTAATTGAAAGAGAGATGGACAAATAACAGTTTTATTGACACTATCACCGAGTTTACAAAGTTAATAGCCATAACTGATGTCAGTCTTAGGAACAGCCCGAGCCCCTGAATCCGAAGGCAACAAACAGAACAAGCCTTGTCGCAATCATTAAGGACAGATTAATGAATATTCAGATTCAAAATTAGTAAACCGCAACTGAGTAATGGAGCAAGAAGGAATAAACGGAAAATCAGATCCATTAAATCTAGAAAACCAAACGGCACGACTGGGTAATTAGCGCCCCCTTTTTTCCCAGCCACCCAAAACACCTTGCTATTCAGACACATGGGTAACTATGACAATTATAGACGCAATGCAGAAAAAGGCGTAAAAAAGAAGTAGCAAGAGATAAGCAAAGACAGGCGGTATAAGAATCAAGCGGAGACAGAAAAAATCGAAAATATGTCCCAAAATTCGACCAACGAGGTATTAGGAACGAGATCGGAAAAAGCAGGTTATTTTATATAAAAAAAAAATTCGCCGCAGATGTCAAAACAATACCGAAACTCCAAATACCCAGCCTCCCATCCATCCCAATGATTCGATTCCTCATATATCGTCTTTCCTTATATTTTAACACGAAATGTGCCCAGGCTATATGGAATATACCGCCGGATCACCATCATTCCAACCCATGTCTAACTCATTGTCATCCAGGGTATCCCAGTTAACCTCTTCCCAATCGTTCATAAGCAATCCTCCCTCGAGCTGTCCGGGAAGATTAACCCAGTCCGCCGGAACCCAGCTCTCATCACTCATTCCGCTCATGGCGATATCAAAGTCGTCGTCCTTGGAACTATCGCTGTCTTTCGGGGTTTGGGAATTGCCTCCAGTGTCCGTCGAAGGTGTTTCCTTGGACCGGATATTAGTGAAGATTTCCGACGTCAGGATTTCATCAACGGGATCGGTTTTAAGTCCTGGGAATGTCTGATCACCCAGGTCGCCAAATGCCGAGCGAATAGTTTCGAGGGATACCGAACTTTCAGCCCATTCATCCTTGACATGGACCATATCCTCAGGGGTTGATGCCTTCTCCCTGGTTTTACCTATGTCCTTTTTGCTCTCTTTGCTCTGTGTGGCTTTGAGATTGGACAACGCCGCACCTTTCGTGATGGGTACCTGAGGCGTCTTTGCGTTATTGGAAACCGGTGAGGCAGAGTTCATTCCAGCATGGCTAACGGCGCGACCCATAGGCGTATTTCCAGGGGTCACATGTTCACTCTTAATCTCCTGCTTTATCTCCTGTTTTAGCTTTGGCGTAGCGCTAGGTTTGCTTGGTTGTGATACTGGTTCAGGGGCAGCGGCTTCCTTTCTTCTTCTGGATTCCTCTGCTTCTTGAGCAACCTTTTCCTGTTGGTCGATGCCCAATCCCGCACGATAGCTTCCAATGACGAATTCAAGAGCATCGGAGACTGGTGCGTCGACCGTATGGAATTCATCTGTATGGCTATCCAAAGCCGCTTGGGAAGCGAATCCGCTAAGATTACGTTTACAATCAGGAACTGGGCATCGGAAAGGGTTAATTGCGGCTGGGCGTGGCTTCCTTGCTTCTGTGGGAGTTTGTTTTTGGCTCTGTGATGGGGGTAAGGGAGGCGTTTGAGCCGATGCAGCCGTTGGAGTCTTAGCCGCGGGTTGATTTTGTTTCCGCCTTTTCGGCGGTGGGAATTGTAATTGATCTTTAGTTAATATAGGAGGTCCATACGCGTGGGGAACACCCTGTGGCGAAGGCGCGCCCAACGGGAAAGGTGGTTGCAAACTGGTTGGCGCGGGTGGCGCCGCGTGCGTTTGAGCTCGCCTTGCAAGTTGGAGAGCTTCCTGTTGCTGCTCCAGCTGCTGAAGGTTGCTGGCATTGAGGGGCGCCATAGCGGACTGTGTACTTGGATGCGGCTGGGAAACTGGAGGTACCGCACCTTGCGGTGGGGCTTTTTGTTGGTTCGGTTTTGATGCCTGATTGCGTTGATTGAACATTGTATGGAACCATTTTCTAACATAGAGCAGGGAGTTCATAGCACGATCCCGTGATATAGTGAACTGGTCGACTACTTGCCAAACCGGTCCGGGTTTAAACTGTTTCATCAATAGCGCTCTCTGTTAAGGTTAGAAAGCATGATGTTAGCATTCGTACGAGTCAGTTGTGCGCCATCCTAAGGGATAACTTACCACTTGTAGTAAAGGGAGAAGAAACCTCTCGGGATTCGCTAGCTTATCAGCCCACTCCATCAACATATGCATCCGACCTATCATATCGGTACACTCTATAAGTTGACGGGTCATTTGCAATTTTGCCTCTGGTGGCATTGGTACTGGGGCCACGTTGGGGTCCTTTTGAACACACTCCGCATATAACTTGGCAATCCGTTCGGGCATGTTATTCCAAGCCTCATCAGAAGCCATCTTTGAAATGGTTTGTTTCGGTTGAGATGGTTGTCGACGCATATTGGCATCGAACTGAGATTTTGGTTGCGCATTCATAGCATTCATTGGTTTAGAGGCAGGTTGGTTCATAGGAGGCTGAGTTGTAGCTAAGTGATGCTGTGGTTGAGAATTCGGATTTTGCACCTCAACAACTTCATCGTTGTTGGGGCGTTTAAGGGTTTTGGACGGTTGTTTGGCGGCTTGTACACGAGGAACTTTAGTTCCCGTCGGAGCAGGAGCCTTGTTATTGTTGGCGGTTGGGGGTTGCGTATGTGGTGGGACGACAGGCTGCGAAGTGGGTAGTTGAACTGAGGAATTCGCAGTTTGTTGTGAAGGCTGCGGCTGCTGCTGAACAGCTTGCTGACCTTGGTTTTGGGCTGCAAATGCCTGGGCTGCGGCTGCTTTGTTACGGGCTTCAATCAACTGCTTTTGGTGATGCTTCTCCAAAATGGTTTTTATCTGCATGTCGGGCATATTCTGTAAAGTGGGAAATTTTTGTCGAGCAAGCTGGATCTCATTCGCGGTAATAGGGCGCATCATGGGAATATTAGGAGGGTGTTGCTGTTGTCCCATTTGAAACGCTTGTTGAGAGTTAAATGGATGTTGTGGCTCCCCTGGAGCGGGCATAGGAACTCCTCCAGGCGCCCGAATACCCTGATTAGAGGCTCGCGCCTTCAGGTTGAGGTGCGAAAATTGGTACTTTTGAAGCGCGTGGAGTTTAGCCAGCCCAATATCACCTAGCGCAAGGGGGTTTTGCGCCACCCAGAGTTTGAGCTGCCCCCAAGTTTTGACGTTCCTCGGCAATGACTCCATCACGGCGGGATTGGAGTTAAAAATACCCTCCGGAAATGGATACCTATCCATCTCTTTGAGTTGGTGTTCTGTCATATCCATGCTAGCATTGGGTTGTCGGGCGAAAGGCACTTTGAGCTCTTGCTGGCGTTGTTGCTGGGAGAGTTGCTGGCCTTGTATATTTTGGTTTTGTGGTAGCTGACCGACCAATCCAGCGGATTGGGGAGGCACTGTCATCGCGTTTCGCATCGCGACGTCATTAGCTTGTTGTCCATCTTGGGTTTGTTGTTGCTGATTGGTCTCCGGGAACGTTTGTTGAACAGGAATGCCTGTCGGTTGTCCCGGGCGTGGCATTCCCTGAGCGTTTGCCAATGAACGCCGTTGATAGTTCTGTAAAACCAGTGCCGCTTGTTCTGGGGACATGTGGGACAACTGATTTCGCAGAAGCGGCGGCAAACCCTGTGGGATACCAGGTCGGGGACTCGGTACCACTGGTTGATTTTGGCCCATGCCTGGAGCCTTCGGTGGTGGACCTCCCTGGGGGGGTAACTGGCCGGGACCCCCAGGCCGATTAAGCACTGGCACCCCTGGAGCCTGTTGGGGTAAAGATTGGGGAATGTGTGGGTTTGCCTGGTTTGACATTGCCATCTGCGCCTTGGCTGCGGTTGCGACCTTTGCGCGGACACGGGCCTGGGCTTGGGCGTGGAGATGGGCTTGGGTTGCCTGGGCTTGGGCCTGGGCTTGTGCTTGGGCCTGGGCTTGCGAATGGAAAGGCTGAGTATGTTGACCATTTTCTTGCTGGGCGGGTTGAATATTCTGACGATGTTGCTGCTGTAGTAGAAGCATAGGATTCACATTACCGCTATTCGCATTTTGCTGCCCTTCCTGAAAGATAGCTGGTTGGCCACCAAATTGTTGCTGGTTACCCACCTGCGAGGTGTTGGCGGGAACAACTAGTTGACCAGCTTCTTGCGAGCGAACCCCATCTGCCTGTTGCCCTTGTATGTGATCGACGCTTCCCACATATGTCGAGTCGAAATTTTGAAGTCCGTTCATCGGAACGGCAGAACTACCTTGGAGGCCCATAAGCGCCTGAGGCATTTGTCTTTGATGTGTACTAATAAGCTGAGTGGCCATCGGGTTATTTCCAGCACCTGTGATAGAATTTTGAGGTTGGGCCATCGCCCTCGCATTCTTTTCTTTTTTAATCTCTTCCAAAGCCCGCAGGCGAAAGAAGTAATTGACCGGGTCCAGCCCTCTACTAGCCAGCCTCTGCCTCTGATCGGATGGCATGTTTTCACACTTCTGCCTCAGTTGATCCACAACGCCTGGCGCGGCCTGGGAGAATATTTGGTCCGCCCTTCGAGAGACTTCGGGGTGCATAAGCGCCCTGAAGTCCAGGGGTTGGGCACCAGGATTCGGCCGTTGCAGTGTATTTTGGGCAAAAGCGGGATGCTGGATCGGTAGCTGTTGATTGGGAGGGTTCATTCTCGTCCCTTGTTGTTGTTGTTGTTGTTGGGGTTGTTGAATGGGTATAGGAGAACCCTGCATCGGGCGTGGTACTTGGGCAGGAAACATTGGCTGCCCTGGATTCTGAGATGGAGCTGGAATTCCAGCTGGAGCACCGGAATGTGACATCAGTCCGGCCTGCATCATACTATCGGCACGCTGCTGCCTTGAATCTCGTAGCTCCGAAAGCTTATCATTGCATTCTTTTTCATATTGGGCCTAATTCATATCAGTAGAGTCGGCCACAATGGGTGATGGAAAGGACTTACACGGTCCGTGGCCTGTCTCAAAGTCCTGTCCTCAAATCTTAGCGCAACTTGTACGGCTTGGTTAACGTTGTTATGTTGTTGAATTAAGCGGAGCTGAGATATCCTTCACAAGCAATATTAGCAAGAACTCGGTTTCAGACAGGATATGATTTCTCAAACCGTACATATGAATAATTTTCATAGCTCGCTCATTAAGTGGCACCGCTGCTTGCCAGCCTGTTAACGGGGACGATTGTCGCTGGTTCTGCAATCCAGTAAGTATAGACGTAAACATCATATTCGTCTGCATCTGAAACTGCGGTTTGTCACCCGGCGGCACGGCACCGCCATGGTTGGCAAAGTTGGCGGGATTCATATCGCAGTCAGAGCCCTGAAACACCTCAGGAAGGTTCCGCGACAAACGACTTTGGTTATGAGCATCCACCAAGGCTGAGAGGTACGATATTGGAGAAGTTGTTATAGCAGCTTGAGCTGTAGGTGTGGGGGAAGAGGATGGACCCCGAGATGCCAGAAAACGGAGTCGAACAGAGAGAAACGGGGGACAGGATCAGACGAAGAAGCGAGAGAGACCTGGTGGAAACAAGGCGAGGTATGAATAGACAAGGATGCAGGGGGAGAGATCGGGCGAGAAAATAGGCGGACGACGCAAGGCCACGATGGAAGGAAGGAGATCGAGATGAGCTCAAGTCGGAGTGAAAACCGGCCGTGAATTCGCGAGGGAGCAGGCGGAGGGCAACGAACGGCGTCCACGAGGGTCAGGACAAGAACAAAGCGGCTCTGCGTCTTGGCCGTGGGAGCCAACAACGAGGCAGCCGCCAGGCGAGGACAGCCTCACGAAGCTTTAGGCGCAACGAGAGACCATGTCTGTCTGTCTGTCTGTCTGTCTGTCTTGGAGGCACGGGACACGGGACACGGACAGGATGAACGAGATAGATAGAGGAGGCAGACAACAGACGACGGGCGTGGAGAGAGGATCGAGGATAGCAGCAGGGGCGGGATGATCTGCGGGTGGGTGGAAAGCAAGCAGCAAACCTTGTCTGACGGGTTGACCAGACCACTGAGACCAGACTCGAGAGGCGCTGGAGGACAAGAATGAAGAGATGCTAGTGGTGAAGGTCGGGGCTAGCGGCGGTGATGGCGATGGATCACGGCGATGCAAGGTTGGCTTGGTGCTTGGTGCTTGCTGCCGTAATGTGTCACGTCCCACCAATACGCCGCTGTAACGCTCCCGCGCTGCTCTGCCGCCCACTTCAGAGTCTGCAAAATTACTAGCTGTAACGCCGGTACGCGTCTGGCCCGATGCGGCTAGCGCTGTCTTGCTGGCGCCAACTGGCTGGCGGTCCCGTGACCCGGCGATCTGGCTTCGGCTGCCTGCCCCACCCGGCCTAGCTTGATGCGGGCTAGCGGCCGGTATAATTAGTCTTACGCTAACTGGGTCTGGAAGCACCTGGCACGTGATGCGGTGACTAAGCAGTACGTCACCGTGTCTCCAACCTGCAATCTGCAACCATCCAACCTCCTCCTCCTCCACCACCACAAACACACACCGAGCCTCCCGCGTTGCTATCCGCTTTTGAATTCTTTTTGCAGAACTACACCCCTCCTTAACTGACCCAGAGTCTCAGCCTTCCCCGTTTGCCGACAGAGACACCCCGTCGACTACCCTCGCCATGGTTTGTCGGTAGAGCACCTCTCAACTATCCAACCATGTCTGTTTCGTCTGTTGCTACGGCCGCTGCGGCCTCGGTAGGCTCCGGCATATTCATGATCATCGCGCTTCTCGTCATATCTATTCTCGTCCTGCTTCTTCTAAGATACTATTTACCGCTTCGCTCCACCCCTGCATTTCTCCTATTGCCGGTCTTTTTGGCTCTTGCTCTTCCAGCCAGCGTTGTTTTGCTTGTTCCTGTTGATATCTCCTCGAGCACCGAAAGCGATGGAGTGCACCGTGGAATATGGCTTCCCGACCGTGTAATGCTTGTCTCGTGGAGGATTGCGTACTGGCTGACGTTTGTTCTTACTTGGTAAGGCCTGAGACCCACCTTTTATAGTTGGCCCATCCGCCGTTTGATGCAGCAAGCTAATCAGCTCTCTGGCCCAGGATTATCCTCCCTCTGCTTGGAGAGTACATCGACTCCGGATATCGCACACCCAAAGACCGCATCTTATACTCCCTTCGCTCCAATGGTCGATATCAGTTAATTGTTCTCGGTTGCGGGATTGTCGGGCTCGTCTACATCTCGATCCAGAATGGTTTCGACTTCACTTCGCTCAAAGGATTGATCATGGCCTTGGCCTATGTATGGGGATTGTGTCTTGCGATATATTTGATGGGTCACGGCCTCGTCGCCATCCCACGAACCCTTATCAGAAATGCAAATCCTGGAAATAAGCTTCGGCGGATCCAAGGTCGTGCTCCTCGAATACACGATCGTCTCACGGATTCCATTGCTGATCTTGAGGATCTGGAATTTCAAGTCGACCAACTACGCAAGAGGAAAGCCGGGGTTTCCCCAGATTTAAAGGAATGGATTGATGAACTGGTCGAGACAACTGGGATCCCCGAATCACGAGTGCCAAGACTCGCTGGAGAGGAAGATCCAAGGTCAACTATACCACCCGTAATTACGACCCGATACCTTGCGGATATCACCAGACGGTTGGCCAGAGCACGGCATCAAAATGCTCGTTTCACAAACGCATGGGAACACCTCGTCAAGGAGGCTGCTGACACCCAATGCATCATCAATTCTTATGGCTCAAAACGTCTCGTATTCAGCCATCCCTCCCATACTTCCTCTCCCGCCACATCGTTCTCATTGACGACACCCGCCATCTCATACCATCTTCATGTGAATATTCTACCAACCATGAGGCTCGCTCTAGCAGGCCTGTTTTCACTCGCCTCGGTTTGTGTCGTGTGGTCTGAGGTCATCAAATCTTTTGCGCCCAAAATTTCCATTGTCACACTTACTGTGGTCCATAATCCCACCAAATCGGAACCCGTTGGCTTTTTCGGCCAGGTCCTGTCCGCAGCCTGGATTTTTTATATGTGCTCGGCAGCCTTTGTGGGGATTACCGATGCGAAGGTCTGGGGTAACCGGGCCCTGGTCCCCCGTAATACTTACGGTGAAAGTGCTTGCTGGTATGCAGGACAAGTAGCCAAGCTTACCGTCCCCCTATCCTACAATTTCCTTACCTTCCTTCCCAAAGACCTCCAGGAACGTACGACCTTTTACCACTTCCTTGGTCGCTTGATCAACCTTACTCCCCTGGGCAAAGGGTTTGATTATTTCTTCCCAATATTTATCCTGCTGCCAGTCTGCGCCACATTATTCAATCTGTACGGGAGAGTAAAAAGCTGGTTCGATTTCGGACTATTAGATGAGGATGAAGACATTACAGCGAACGACAGCGGATTTGGCGTTGGAGGCTGGCGTGAAGGGCGTGAATTGATTGATAGAGAACTGAACGGGCCAGGCGCCCTTGGACTTTCGTCAAGAGGACCCACAAGCTCAAGACACACAAGCACCCCAGGATATTCAAGAAGCGGCGCTACATCATCTGCTGCCCCTCTATTGGGATCATCTGCGGACCGCTCGAGGAGCCCAGCCCAAGTGCCTGGACGAGTTAACCGCGCGAGTCGTGTCCCAGAGCTAGCGCCAGAGGAAGAAGAAGAGAATTTCTTTCAGTCCTTTGCTCACAGAGTTAAAAATACATTTGAGACGGCAAACACGCCGCGGTGGCTGCAGGGAAACGGTGCTGGCATCACGCGTCCCGGATGGCTAGGCGGTCCGGAGGAGCCCAGCGAAAGGAGCACAGGGGATGAAAGCAGTAGTAACCTTGGGCGGTGGTTTGGTGGCAGACCTACGGAAGGCAAAGTGCGGCTGTGAGACGCAACACCGCTGTCCTTGCATGGCGTTTTCGATTTGAAGTTCTCTGGTTGGAAACAACAAGCGAGAAAAGGGAGTGCTGGTAAATATTTTGTTGCTGGCGTCTCTTTGCGGGAGCTCAGCATCTATATATTCATTATAAGATAGCCCATAATAATTTCTAGAGTATACTTCACATTACCAGAATACCCCGAGGCGTGTCCATGGACATTATTTTATTTAATACATTGCATATCTGCCGATAACTTTTATGTTAAAACACTGCATAAATATTCAATAAATAGTTCATTGCTCTGGAACTTGGCTTGGGCGGTCCGGGCATCACTAAGCAGCCAGTCCGCATCCGGTGACTCGCCAACACCAACTGCGAACATCGAGCCTGCAACGCCAGCTCTGAGATGCAGCACCAACCCTCTGCACCCTCTCCATGACACTGCCATCCTCCCCCCTCGCCTCCCTAAGCGCGACCTCCGCTTCGTACCTGGAGTCTCTGGCGCCGCGTCTCCCCGCTTCCCTAGGCAGCCTTGTTTCCCGTTTCGCCATCTCCTTGTCGTCGTCCTCCTCGCCCGCCATCAAGATTCCCTGGCTCGACAGCCTCTCCAGCTCGCTCGCGGCTCTCCCGTTCCTCACCTCCCCGGCTCGGCTTGCGGTTACCGTCCTCGCATTCTTCCTTGCGGTCCTTGCGATGAGCTGGAATCCATGGAGAGGGCGGCCATCTCCCTTTTCAACTTCCTCTCCGACCCCGCCAACCGTCAATGACGACGACTATAGCTATGTGACCGTCGACGATGCAGACTACACCCGTCTCCGTAACGATATGAGCTATGGATCCGGCCGACGGGCGCAACCTCAGTATGAAGACGACGAGTCGGAACCTGATCGAATCATCCTAAAACACAGAGGGAAAAAATACCCGCTCACGTTCCCCGCCTACTCCATTGGAGAAGGTCTTATATCCGTTGGCGACGTGAGGCGCGCAGCAGCAGAGGAGTTAAACGTCCCACATCTCAAGCAGATCAAAATACTTTACAAGGGCAAGCTATTAAATGACGACACGGCCCGGGCAAAGGATGCCGGGTTGAAGCAGAATTCCTCGCCCATGTTGGTGATATCAGAGTTCATCCCGGACTCTTCCAGCGAGGAGAGCCTCATCACTCCACCACAATACGATAGATATGAGGCGCCTGAGGCCGAACGATCACCACCACCCCAGACCACAGGCGGGGGCCGCAGGAAACGCCGCCACAAGAAGCGCGGCAATAACAACAACACCACCAACAACCCCAATGAAGCTCAAAGCTCCCCCATACCCGACCAGCGCCAATTCCCCCCCTCCCCTTTCCCCTCCCGCAACAGCAACTCCCCAAATCCCTCGGCCTCCCCCATGCCCAACCCCCCCTCCACCACCCGGGCCCCCATCCGCATCCCCACCAACCCCCCAAACCTCAACAGCGTCAGGACAGCCCAAGAGAAACTCGACATGCTAACAGACTACTTCGAAAGCACACTCGAACCCGTCTGTCGCGCATACATTGCCAATCCACCCCTAGATCCCAAAACGAGAGACTTTGAGCATCGCAAACTGTCCGAGACGACGATGATGCACGTCATTCTAAAGGTTGATGGGATTGATGTGGATGGGGATGAGCAGGCGAGACAGCATCGGAGGGCGCTGATTGTGAGGGTGCAGGGGGTTTTGAAGGAGGTGGATGAGGCTGCGAAGAATTGATTGATTGATTAGATGGATAGATTAAAGCTTTTTTTGATATAAAAAGCGTGTCTGGGCTTATTTTCTTTTACTCCGATTCTTTGACTTGAACCTTTTTTTTAAATATTCGACGCGGGGGCATTTGGTTTGGTGGGAAATGTGGATGGATGGGCTTTTTTTTTCTGTTCTTTTTTGTATTATGGATTTTTTTGAATTGGCGCAGCTGTTTTCTTTCTGCTTTTTTTCTCTTTCGGAATGCATCTAAACATTTGAGGGAGACTACTTGTTCTTTTCATCCCATTTCGTTTCGTTCTTCTTCTTTGTTTTGGCTCTTCCTTTCTATCAAAAAAGGGGAACATTATGTGGTTGGGCATGGGTTGGGTATTATGGAGCTAAGCGGGCAGGCATACATACACAGCATGGGGGAAGGGATGATTAAAAACAAAAGAGAGAGAGGGGGAGGTAGAAAGAGAGAATTCTTCACTCCAGCATAATAAATAAAGATTTGTTTCATCTTGCCTTCCTGTGCCGTGCTTTGGGCATTTTTCTTTGTTTTTATTTTAAATAGGTTGGACATTTTTAAGATGCATTTTCTAGATCTCTTAATTATATATTTTCTTTAGAGGTTGTCTTCTTCTATCTCTGCTGATCTGGGTAAGGGATAGATAGGTTGGCTTTTTCTTATTTGTGAAGGGAGGGAGGGCATGGCTCCCCAAGGTATGTATGATAGCTGAGAATGGTTGTCGTTAAAGAAAGATAACAGCAAAAGCAAGGATAAAACTAGATAAAGAAAAGCAATGAAACCAAACCAAGCAAGTCAAAAATACTAAATAAAGACCTTCTCCGCCAGTCTTTAGTTATCCTTTATTACCATCTGCGGGTTCCAAGGTTTCCATCTCATAGGTTACCATAACCACTCCCCCGTTGCTGAACCCTGGACACTGGACAGTCAGCTATTTACTCCCGCCAAAGTATGGGGATTTATTTACATTTTTTTTGTTTAATGACAGGGGTTGTAGAATGGGACGAAAGGCCAACCAATCCGCCCGCTCATCTCTAGTAAAACAACTCCGGGCTTAGTTTTAGTTGATAGAAAACCACCATTAGCTGTCCCCTGTTCATATTTCGGGGCAGCTCAAGGATCCATTCGGTCGGCGAGAGGCAAATTGCAAATTAGAGACACGGTTCGGTGGAGGCTACTGGGCGGCCGTTGGTGAAGCAGCTCTGGGCCAATCACCGCAGCCCCTGTCGATCCAGCCAGGGAGAGGATTCAGGTGAAGGGGGAGAAGGAGGAGAAGAGAGGAGAAGAGCAGAGAAGAGAAGAAGAAGAGAGTGAAGGGACCTTCATATATGTTTAATATTAACTAGTAGATGCAAAGACAAGCCAGTGTTGTTGTTGGTGATATTATCTATCTGATATCTGCTATTCCGCCTGACCCGATCTACTCTAGCCCCATCCTCACCCAACGTCTTGTCTGGCTGCTCACTCTCCCCCCGTCTTCCCAGGCCTGCTGTCCGCCTCTGCTCCCGCTCACCCCCTTCGTCCTCTGCTCATTGCTTCTGCCCGCTGGCTGTCCAGTCTCGGGGCGCGTCACTCGTTTTGTTCTCTTGTCCTTTGTCTGCCCAGCTGCGTCGGTTGGGCCCTGCTGCTTACCACCACCCCCTTTGGCCTGGAGACAGCCTGCTCGAAAATCCTGTCTCCCCGTCATTCCATCCTCCCCCTCCCAGCAGGCCTAGCTGAGCGTGGCTGCGTGCTACCTACTTCAATTCCTCCTGCCAGGCCAGCCTCTGCGACCGCTGTTCCCTTGTGTTGATCGCCAATTCGCCGTTATCCTGACCCGTGTTGGGGCCCTGTTTACACCACCGCTCAACCCCCCCAGCAGCCATCTACCTGCCCGTTCTACGCTCCCTGGCCTGCTCCCAGTGGAAATTCGAGATACAGGAAAACAAAAGATTACCGTCTTCGATTTGCACTAGATACCACAACCCCGCCACGCTCCTCTCTCGTGTGCCTCGATAGGCAATTTTTGTGCCACGCCAGACCCTCACGCGATTTGCCTGGCCCCAACCACCACGCCCGGCTTTATGGGATCTGGTGTACGATAGACCCAGGCTTGGAGTGGGAACTGAACCGAATTAGACCTTAACTGGAACGCGAAACGAAAGCCAGAAGAATAAACAAGAGAAGAGAAAATCAAAAGTAGATCTTTCTGGCTCTTTCCAGAACGGATTCGTCGCACAACGAAACAGCACAGTATACAACAATTTCTGAACCGGTTTCTTTTTTTTCCCTTTTCTTCTTTTCTTCTTCTCCTTCTTTTCTTTTCTTTCCCGTTTGGATTAAGGGCGTGCTGGCATGGCAGAAGCTGCTGCAACGCACTCTGTCGATGCTCTGCCATCGCCAAGCAGTGTCAATGGAAAGGAGCAGCAGCCCTGGGATTTCTCCGTCCCAATCAGCCAAGAAGTACGTGTGACAGTTGTCTTCCCCCCCTCAGTCCTTTTTCACTCAGTTCCTGTCCCCATTCTCTTAATGGGGGGAGGGCTGAACTACGCCTGTTTGTTGGATTTGTGTGTGCGTGTGTGTATGCGGTGTGCGTGATCTTTCTGGCTCTATCCCTGAGACATACCACATCAGATGAGCTGGAAGATCGGAATACGCCATCTTTTTTTATTCTTTTGATATGTCAAGATCATTCGCAAAAAATGCTCTATTGCTAACTCGCCCTCGCACTATTTCCCCCCACAGCAAAATGCACATATTTCAACTAGCTCCAAACGACGAACTTCGAACGATTCCACCGCCACGTTTTCAAAATCCAGCCAACGACACAACCAACCTCCAGCTGTGAACGGAACCGCACTGTCTCGAAACTCGTCCCGGTCCGGGTCGAGGCAGGGAGACCAGGGATATCTCCTACCGAACCGAGTGGATGCCTTGGGGCGGAGGGACCCCAGCCTAAGTCGAACGGGCAGCGAAGCAGACAGCCTTCTGGAATTGTATGGTCGAGACTCTGCAAACCGAAGTGCCGTGAGCGTGATGGAATCGGGTGACAAAAAGAGTAGTGACAAGCACCACCCGACCTTTACAGGCGATGAATTGGATAACGCCAACTGGATTCACAGGGATAAATTGGCCAAGATCGAAAGCGAGGAATTGCAACAGTTTGGGATCCAGTTTCATCAGCGACAAGTGCGTGCGGGGAGCAAGTCTAGTAGCAGACGAGGACGGAGCCATGATTCTCATAGCAATGGCACCAATGGAACTGTGGCTGTGGAGCAAGGCGATCAGCAGTGGCATGGCCCTCGTGAGGAAAAGCGACAACGAATCACATCTCCCGCTCCCGTCGAGGATGTCGAGCATGAGGACCCTGAGGGGAGTGAGCCGATGATATTCGACCCTCGTCTGCCGGAGGAAATCGCTGCAGATCCTTATGAAAATGGCGGCAGCGCTTCCCAGGTATACCGCCAACCGGGACTAAGGAAAAGCTCTTCGAGAATACCCGTCCTTGCGACAAGTCCTCATCCTATACCTCTAGAACATCTAGAACGCGAATTCCCCCTCCCCCGCACAAGAAACAACACACTAGGAAGCGGTGACGACGATAGTATTTCGTATGCAAAGTCCCGCAAATATAGCGATCCGGTGCCTGCTGCAGTGGATGATACCCCTCAGCGCGAGCCTGAACCCGAACCCGAACCCGAACCTGAACCTGAACCACAACCTCAAGCGGAAACAACCCCTCCCTCCAGCAGCCGACGTAGCAGCGTCATTAATCATGCGCAAAGCTCCCCCGTCAAATCAAAGACACCAGGAACAAAGCAAACGACTACCGGTCGTAAATCGTCTCTTCCTCCCAACAATCGCAAATCTTCTGGGGGTAAATCCAAAGCAACGGCCAGCGGCAGCAGCTCATCCAATCAGCGTCCATCCACCAGATCTGGAGAGAACCGACCCCGGACTGCAGTCGACCGTCCCGAGGGAGACCCACCATGGTTGGCCACCATGTACAAACCCGACCCACGCCTACCGCCGGACCAGCAAATCCTTCCCACGCATGCGAGACGGCTTCAACAGGAACAGTGGGAACGTGAGGGTAAAGTTGCGTCCACTTTTGATCGCGAATTTGCTCCCCTCGCTGTTCAAGACTTTGGGAAACCTATAGCGCCAACCCTAGATATTGAAAAGGCCCGAGAGACTTCCGCCTCGAGTCTATGGCCTCCGACACCGAAATCGCCGGATTTGAACAATCGGCCAAGCACGAGCGGAACCGATCATGGTGGCTACAAGACCATACCAACCGTGCAATCTGCTCCCTCGCCTAATCCATCCCAAGGCTCGAAACCAAAACAACCACGCCCTACCCCCGCACAAGATCCTCCGCCAGTGAAGGAGAAAGGCTGCGGCTGCTGCATTGTCATGTAAAAAAGCACACCACGGACGGGGCTTCGAATCTTCCCGATATAAACGCCCGCATGAAAAATGCTTCCCTACATCCTCAAATACATCGTCTACCACCCAGCAATAGCTTTTTTTTGCCGTTGCCTATTTCCACTCCTCTTTTCTCTCTAATCTCTCTTCGTGAGATTTTGTGTGTTCATCTTCTTCAATCTTGTGTTAGTTAATCTTTCGACTTGTACATTCAAGCAAGGTGGTCAGGGCTGTTTTTATCCTTCTGCGTCTTTATTATTTCCGCTCCAAGCCCGGCTGTAGCCCATCGGCGTTTTCCATTTCATTATTTCTCTTTTTTTCCCCGGGTGTGTCTACCACCTTCTCAAACCCTTTATGGGGGTACATTGGTTTGGGCCATATTCAATCTTCTCCATTTCCTTTCTCTATCCGGTTGGTTTTCGAACTTTTTCTCTCTCTCTCTCTTTATTTTCCGTTTTCGAGCAGACCATCAAACTCATACCCCATTTCCTATCTCAACTGTCTTGTTAACTTTGAATTTATTTTTTGATTGTGTGTATTTTCTCACGAATTTTACGATTATATCTTCCATTTTTTTTTCTATTACCATTATACTCCTTTTTCCCCTTCCTGTTTGTTTTTTTGTTGCTATGTTGTGTGTTTGTTTTGCTTGCCTGATATCTAATCTTTTGGTTTTTCTGCTCCTTTTTTTTTCTCCTTCGCTTTCTCTTTCCTATATCCTCCTGTTGCCTGGTTTCTAGTATCGTCGTTTGTTTGTTTGCTTGCTTGCTACCTGCTCTCTGCCTGCTTTTTCTGCGTGCGTTCAATTTGAATTTTTATTTCTTGTACTTCGTATCAACTTCCAAAGTTCAGTTGCTCCCTAGCTCATCTGTCTGTCTGTCTGCCTGCCATCTTGTTCCAATTTCCCTATTTCATACCTAACATATATCTACCTACCTAACCTTTGCGAAACTACTTAACTAAAACACTACTACATATCAACGAAAAACTACTTTTCACATCAGAGCCACATAACACTGAGACAACACTCGTCGATACATACAGAAATACATATAGCTTCCGGGTTCCTTAATTTACCTTCCCTTCCTTCCTTTCTTTATTTATTTATTCTTTTCTTTCCCTCTTTCTCCCCTGCGCGGCCAAAAGAGATTGAGGAGTCGGAATAAGGAGATAAGGAAAGGAATAAATAGATAGTAGCAGTATAGCAGAATGTCCATCCTGGTATTCATCTTAACTCAAGGGATGTTTTTTTAAAAAAAATCACAATCGACAAATATTTCATTTACCAGCCTCTGGCTAGCTACGTAGGTTTGCTTGCCTACCTATATTCCATCCAGGCTATGTCATAAAGGTAGAGCAGAGGATGAATGAAGGTTAAATTAATCAATTTACCTCGTCTTATCTGGTATAAAGCCAGGTCGCCTGCCTACCTTCCTACTTTACTGGAAATGACGAAAGGAAGGGCGAGTTAGAGGGTAGGGGTAGGGGGAAGCAGGAACCTGCACTGCTTCAGCGGATAACTCGATAATTGGCTTGGCTTACCAACCCCTTTTCCCCTTTACTTATACATCCACATCCACATACACGCCCTCTCCAACAATAAAAACCATCAAACCCACCCACCACATTAATTGTCCAAACAATTAAAAAAGGTAAAAGTAAAACCCCCATTCCGCCCTGGCTCGCCTCCACTCCCTCCCTCCCCCACAAAACAAATAACAAATACATATACTCCCTTTCATCCAAAAACTCAACCCCACTGCCACCAAAAGAATAAATCTACCAAACTCACCCCATCCATCCATCCATCATCACATCAACCTATCAAAAAAGAAACAAACAAACCCCCCCACCCCTATCTATCATCCCCTAATCCTCACTACTCACACCAACAACCCCATCCCCATCCCCAACCCAACCCCTACCAACCCCACAACACCACCCATCCCCATCCCCACCCCCCTCCCAACCACCGCCACAGCCGCACTATCCGCCGTCCCCGACGCCGCCGCACCACTCACAGTCTTCGACGCAGCCGCCGTCTCCGTAGGCACCGCCTCGCCATCCCCATCCCCCTCCCCATCACCACCCGAACTAGGTTTATCCGTTTCTGTTTCCGTTCCAGAGGCACCAGTGGCTGTGCCAGTCGCTGGGCTTGTGCTAGTGGTAGTGGTAGTCGGTTTCGCATACTGCTTCGCAGCATTACAGTTTGCGACTTGCGAGGACTGGATGGCGAATTTTCCGGAGTCGGAGGGGCAGTTGTTGTAGCAGCTGATTTTTTTGTTTTGGTTGTTAGTTGGTGTTGGTAAGGGGGTTGGTTATTGAATGGAAAAGGGGTAAAGGGGGATGGTGGTTAGGGTTTGTATGTATGTTACATACGTCAAGACATCCGTATACCGCGCACACAGACATTCCCAGTCATTCACGGGACAGTTGTCAAGTGTCAGCTTTGTGGATTTTAGGCAGGCGTCGAGGATGCTGGTTTTTTTTTGGGGGGTTAGTATATTGTGGATTTGTTTGTTTGATATCTATTGGGCGGCTGGAGTTGATTGGAATAGTTTCCCTGGGTGGGTTGGGGGAGACTATTTCCTATGAAGACAGTGAAGGAGGGGGCGAGGGAAATAACATACTTCTGCGCTGCGCACTTTGTGCTGGTTTTATCATTTTGCGCTGCTGCTGGGTTGATGGTGGCAAAGAGGAAGAAGAGGAGGCCGAAGAGGGCCGTGGAGGTGAGGGTGTGCATGGCGTGATGTATCTGATAGATAGATGGATGTGAGGATGTCAGGATGGAGCGGGAAATGTATTATTTTCCCTCAGTGAAGGAGATAAATGATTGTAGGTAGGAAGTGGTTGGATAAAGGAATGGATTAGTTGAGTGAGGTATGGCTTGTATGATATTCTATATCATCTCATAACCCTACTCACGAACGAACGGCAAATGGAAGGGAATTAATGAATGAATGAATGTGTTGAAGGGAAATAAGATAGAGAAGCTAGATCTGTAAACCTGCCTCACACATTTATTTATATTGGGAAGAAGCAAAGTTTAAGAAGAGACGGAAGAGGGGAAAAAAGGGGAAAAAAGGGGCGAGGCGGGTGGGAAGGGCGGCGTGAAATTTATATAACTGACCACCACCCATTTCAAACCATCTAGACTGCAGATACCAATAAAATCCAAGCCCCTTGCACATTTAACCCCTGTGCTACCCTACCGCCCTGATTTGCATCGAGAAAGAAATGTATGTGTCACCATAACCATCACTGACGCACTACGTAGGTGGGACATACATAGAAGAAGAGGGTATGGAGAGCGGGAAATCCCCCCGCCCGTCCAGCCTGGCATGACAAGTAGGAAGACCGGGCAAGGTCAGTAGTCAATGACGAAATCCAGTGGTGAAAGATCCATGCATGCATGTCCTTGGTTCGAAGAACTCTTGAGAACCTGGGAAAATATAAATATATACATAGGCAGATACATAGGTGGATAGGCGGGGATAGGTAACAGGGTTCTCGAAAACCGTACAACGGTACTATATTAACATCTCAACTCTCGTCAAACCAGTCAAGATTGAAAATTAAAATCAGGAGTAATAACTACCACCAACCTATGTACCTACCCTAACTACCTAGATCTCCCTGGCTCCAGCTAGGTCCCATCCAGCCGCCCAGGTCTAGATGAGGTGGGAATTCCAAGATTTCCAAGGTTTTTTTATCTTGCTTCCCCTTTCCACCTTGCCCTGTTTTTCAAAAACCAACCAGAACCAGGCCAACCGACCCTGAAAATGTCAAGAAATGCTGCTTTGGTCTGTTTATTTATTTATTTTGGTTTCTAGAATTGGGAATATCCATATGATATGTGCATGATAGTTATTAGAATAAACCATTGTGCAACACATAAACCGGTAACTACCAGGATCAGGCACCTGGGCCCCTGGGGAGGTTCATGTAGTAACTAAAGAACCAAAAAACAAAAAAGAAGAAAGCAACACATAAATAATTAATTCCAAATAAAAGACTCATGGGAAGCAAAAAAAGGGTTCAATCATTAGTTTAAAGGAGAGGGATAAATAACTATGTTCCATCCCATGGGAGCGGGAAATAGAAAATGAGAGAGGGACAAGAATATAAGAGAAAAAAGAGAACCAAGAGGAAACCTAGTACAAGAATTTATCTCCCACACTACTCCCCTAAAGAGGCGGGGAGAAGAAGAAGAGCGAAGAGGAGGGAAATGGAAAAAATCCCAACAAAGAAAGAAAAAAAGTTTCATCATAAGGTAGGTAAGATAGGTAGGTAAGGTAACGTAGGTAGGATAGGTAGGTAGGTAATAAAGTAAGAACCAACCCCCCGCCAATTGATCGCTTTCGCTGACAACCTCTACAAGTAACCTATACACAGCACAAAAAAGACAACATGAAGGAAAAAAAGACGTTCGTCACTGGATAGCAAAGGGGGGGGAAATATACACAATATGTCGCCAAAAAGAAACTTGCAATTAAAACAATCAATCAATCAATCAATCAATCACAGCCGGGCTCATATGAGAAGATCTGGCTGGGGCGAGAGGGGCAGATAAAAGGGAAAAAGGAAGGGTTTTCGGTGGAATGAAGGGGGGTAAAAAAACATTTGACATTTGCTGTTTGTTTTTCCCGTATTCTCTTTTTCTCTCCTGCGTCTCTATTCCTGACCGAATCCCAGCGTCTCCTCAACGGCGATGGACAGCTTATTCTGCAGTTGCTCGTAATTCTTATACGGTGGTAGATCCAGACGATTAAAACTGTAATTTATCTCGTTAGCAAATGGATCGAAAGATCACATCAAAGAAGAGAGAACATACCAAGTATGCGACTTGGGCAACGCCGTGGGCTCCCCAGACTTCTCAATCGTGAACCGTCTGGGCCCATCACTTCCCTGCAGATCCTTAAATCCATTAACCGGGATACGCGAGGTACCAGTGGCGAACTGCAAGAGACGCGATTTTTGCTCCGCATCCCAGGTCCGAATAACCTTCCAGAAATTCTGAATCACCTCGTCCTGCTCCTGGTAGCCACGGTAATCGGTATGTTTCTTCCAGTCATCGACGTCGATGTCTGCGATACCGCCAATGAGGAGTTCTAGTTCGCGCTCGTCAAAGACGTTGACGAGGTCGGCGGGAATCAACTCGTTAAAGCCGGTTATGAAAGCGTTGAATTGCTCCTCGACTCGTTTTTGGATTTTCCACTCTGTGATGAGTCTGCGGGTTGTTAGTATCATCATCGGGATGGATATGTAGGTGCCAAACGTACTCGACATATTCCTTCTTATTCTCATTGGTCACGAAAATTTGGCTGCCGTTAGGCTTCAAGTCAACAGTCTTGCGTTCGCCGAATTGGTCGTCATCAACGGAGAATGTCAACTCGTCAAATACGCCAGAGATGTCATTTTCCCTATAAAAGCAAGGTTAGCACGACAGTCCTCCGTCAACGGAGGGGGATACACCCACAATGTCCAAGTCAAATTTCGATGGAAATCCTCATCTACTCCCTCCATATCCTGCAGCGTAACCTTCTTCCTCAGCATCATCTTGTAGAATGCGCCAATGAAGAAGGAATCGAGGAAGCGGCGGTGGAAGATGGCGAGGCCGACAACACGCCCGATGAATTTAAAGTAGTTCAAATGTTCAGGGTTAATGCCGGAATGGGGGTTGATCTGAAGGGTATAGTTATCGTGTGCGGAATATTCAAACAGACAGTAGAATGGGTTAAACATTTCGTGGGAAAGCAGGAAGAAAAATTCTCTGTTACAGAATATTAGTATACAAAACTGAAAACGGTGGGGGTTAAGTAAACAAACCTAGAAAGACCACCATAATCAAGACCGTCTTCTCCGTCGAACTTGATCATTAGCCGCTTCTTCAAATCCGAAGCACTCGCCCGCATGATCTCCGAATACGAATCCTCAAAAATGGCACCTCTCCGGACCTTGACATGACACTGGCCAGACATAATCCGCAAAGCAGGTTGGGATCTGAAGTAGATGAGTTTCCGCCGGAAATCACGCTTATATTGTGGAACTCCCTGGTCCAGGGACGAAGGTAATCGAGGATCGTCCCAGGTGGTCGTCTTGGTATTATGATCCACAAAGTACACCCGTGCGGTGTTTGTCAACCGCATTTCCCAGCCACTCGGCAATGGGCCAAGCTGTGACACGGGTTGTTGTTGTATTGTGGTATTTCCGGTGGCATTCGGTCCATACATGCGTATATACTGTTGCCGACGGGGATCCACCCAGGTGGTTGTTCGTGTGTTATGGTCAACAAAATACGGCCGGCCCTCCGGTGTGTAGCGCTGTTCCCATCCAGCTGGAAGTTCGCCAGTGCCGGCTGTCGTAGCTCCCGTGGCCATCAGCGATGCGTTCTGAGCAGTGTTGCCCCCGCTTGGCGGAGTGCTTGCTTGCTGTGAGTCTGGCAGGTTTGGTGAATTCGCGCCTGTCCGGTCCTCTGGGAGCATGCGGCTCTGATGGGCTCTTCGTTCCATTTGCATGTTGGCCTCCAGCTGGGTGCGCTGGGCCTGCTCAGTATAGCCTGCGGAAGGTCGTGACCATGTTGTCGTTCGGGTATTGTGATCGACATAGTATGTCCGGCCCAGGTTATCTTCTCGCCTTTCCCATCCAGCAGGCAGCCGGCCCTGGCCGTCCTCGAAGGAACTTAGATTCCCCCGGGCACCAGACCCATTGGCCTGGGCAGGTCCGTTAGCAGGCGCCACCGCGGCGGCTGGTGTTGCTGAAGATGGGGTGCGGGAGTTAGGGAATAGAGACGCGGATGTGTTGCTTGTGGAGGAAAGGTCGTTAGTAATGGGGTTTGAGCTCATGCCAACAGTAGATGTTGAAGAAAGAGGGCGCATCTGCTGCAGGGAGCTTGTTGACCCAGGAACACCAAGGTTTGGCCTTGACGATCCATTTTGGGTATTGTTTGCGATGCGTTCAGAAAGGTTAGTGGAGAGATTCACGATCAGTTTGCCGTGAACGACAAGGTTGTCATTTGACTTTTTTAAGTCTCTAGTGAGCATTTCTGGAAGCCGTGAATTGAGTTAGCATCGTCATCATCATAATCGCTGTAACCGGAGCATTTCAATGGAGCAAACATAGTTCCCAGTAAAGTAAACGCTTACCATCATCACCGGCATCTAGATCTATCACATCTCCTACCCGGACGTTTATAACACCTAGGAATCCCTGGTCCTTCTTTTTGAACTTCTTCTGGTCAAAGATCTGTATGGCGAGTATACTATCTTCTGTGACCCTCCTGTTATATGAAACAAATCCGTTAGATCCAGGTGCTATGTAGATGGAGGGACGAGGGCGGCGTACAGGTCAAAAACCTCATTCCAGTAAGGATTCAGAGTCTTCTTAATCACCGTGGTCGTATGGGTTTGTTCACCACCAACCGTGGCTACAGCGAAAGGGTCCGGGAATCCTGGCAAGATCCGGCAAACGTCAGTCAGACTGGTTCCCCCGGCCTCCGTATTCATTCACCATAGCTGGGAGAGGGGGCGCGGAGAGAACTCACGGAAAACATCGCGTTTGTACAGTCCATCAGCGGCGATGACTAGAGCACCCGGTTAACATCCTAGCAACGAGCAGGCCAGTGCAATGTAGAGGGCAGGCATTATCTTACTCGTGACCCTAAGATTTGGATGTCTGGAAGCAGAGACGGAACGATTAGCAACAGGACGAACCTAGGCAGACCCCAAATAACCGGAGATCAAGCAGTGAGATAGATATCAGGACAAACATACTCAGGCAAGTTAGACCCCATGTTGACGACAGACCCAGCTCACGCAGCAGGCCGTCTCCGTCTTCAGGACGGTGGAGGAGGCTGGTGAAACCGCGGCGAAGGGCATGCACGGAGGGGGGTGGCAGAGACGGGCGCCAAGGAGGGGAGGATGGATAGCAGACGCAGAGACTGGGGGCGGGCTGGCTGATGGGGAGATCGAGAAGCGGAGGATGCCCTTGATGCAGAAAGGAGAAGACAGCAGCCGGACACAACACTGGAGTGGTGGACTGGGCTATCTCGAGCCGTCGACTGAGGCTGAGCAGGCTGGCTGGTTTGGCTTGGCCAATCAGTCGAGGGACAGCGCCACCAGCGAAGAGGCGCGAGCGGGGCGAGACGAGGGAGGGAGGAGATGAAGTCCGCGACAGAGCCAGCACGGCGGGGGAGCGGGACAGGAGGACGGGCTGGTCGAGTAGAGGATGCGCCAGACAAGGGCGTTGCAGTGTGGAGTTGGTTGGGCTTGAGATGTTGTCGAGCGTGGAGGTTGAGTCGAGGTTTGGTCGGAGGAGGCTGATGGACTGCTTACGTGACCCGTGCTAAAAATAAGTAGGATATACGGGGGAATTCCAGCGGACGAAAAGAAAAGAGGAAGAAAAGAAGAAATAAAACTACAATACAGAAATAATCTAGGTCATTGCACAAATCTCTGCGGCCTAAGTATTTCTCGCCTCTCGCAAAACGCCGATGTTCCGCTAGTTATCCGTCGCCCACTTATCAATGACGATATACTCCGACCCTGACCCCACGATGCACTATTCTACACATCTTGTAGCTTGGCCTCTGTCATTTGATGATTGACCGAAATCCAGAAAAAGGGAAAGGAAATGGTCGGAAAAAAAGATTAAAAGAACAAGCCAGATATAAAGAAAACGATCAGTCAACCTGAGGAAATTACAAACAAAAAAATAGAAAACAAATTCAAGCAAATTCAGTCATTCCCTTCCCGTTATTAATCCCGTCCATCCATTTTGTGCGTTCTGTCCGATCCCGTTCTTTCTCTCTCCTCCAATATCATACACAGCCCTCCAAAGAATCGGAGTATCGATTCCGTTGAATATAACCTATTTCCTCCTCCCTCCTTCCCCCTATATCACGATTCAATGCGTTCACTCCCCTAGTACGGCGCATACCCCCTTCCTCGCCCCCTATATCCCCCCCCACGAAAGGAGCCTCGAGGCGGGAATCCTCCCCGGCCAAATCCCCGGCCACCCCGTGCAGCACCGCGGCCCCGTCCTCGCGTCATGCCAGGGAGATTCGTCCGTTTGGGGACAACCTGCCAATTAGCTATTAGTACAGGCAAAACATCATCATAGAATGAACCCGGGCCAAAAAAAACTCACCTTCAAATTCCGCCCGCGAAATAGACTCTCGTTTAATACGAGTGCTTGAGCCACAAGACTCGGCTCAGTGAATTCCACATACGCATACCTGCAATATACACACGTATATATTTTGTCCAATTAGCGCTCCATCTCTTGCCAGGCAGCGCAGATGCAGTGGGTAGATGTGGAAGAAGGGGGAACCCCTCCAAGAAGGAGTATATGGAGGTATCAAGGGGGTCCTTAGCGTGGGGTTTGTAGTTAGGCAGGTTGGCAGCCGGGGAACAACGCAAGCCAACCCCCACCCCCCTTCTCACGTCCAAAACGTGGGGCAAGAGTATAGTAGAAAGAAGACGACGAAGGGGAAAAAAGCATCAAACCCACCCCTTCGGATGCCCCGTAAACTTATCCAGCAAGATAGTCACCCGATTAATCGACCCACAGCTCTGGAAATGCGCCTGGATCTCCTCGGGCGACGCGCCGTAATCCACGTTGCCCACGAAGATACTCCGCGCGTCAATGTCCTCTTTATCCTCGCGCAGGGATTCGGATTGCTGGTCCAGCGACGCTTGCATCTCGCGGAGCTTGGCGGCTTCGGATTCCATTTCTGCGACTCGCTTTTTCATTGCGGCGATTTCTTCCTGTTAAAAACGAAAAAGGGGGGGAAGGGATGGGGTGTTAGTTATTTTGTTCTTCTAGGGGTATAAAGGATGTACGGATGGAGATGTAGAGATATACATACCTCCTCATCACCATGCTTCTCCTCGTGCGTCTCCACATGCTCATCTGTGATATCTGCCGCGTCGGCCATGGTTTGCGAATATAATAATCTGAGACGGGGGGGAAAGACAGCTCCCTCTGAAGTCCCAACGAGTCCGGCGCGTATTGACGGGCGTTGGCTGCTTTATAAATTCCCGCGTAGGTAAAGAGGTTTCGTAGCCAGCTAGGGAAAAATGCGGCCTTGGTTTAGGTTTTGGTTTTTGGAAGACGTGGGCGGGTCAAAAGAGGAAACGCCAAGAAAGAAGAAAAGAAAGAAAAAAAAACAGAGAGATAAGAGGGGATATATTTAGTTATGTGTCCAGAAAGGCTGCAGAACAAACTGGGGTTCTTCTCTTCCTGGTTGGCAGATTCACTTTGTTCGGGCAGGAAGGTGTTTAGCCGCCGAGCCGCTTTTGGCGCGCGCTGCCGGATTAGGAATAGTGCCATCGAGCTCTGGGTGGATATCTCTTCGCTGGGAAGTATGTAGAGGTATATGGATAGGCTCTTTATTTTCTACGTCTCTACTTAGAACTATCTACATAGGCGATCTCCCTTCCCAGGACGTATTTCCTGTAGCCGCATTCCACCCAAGACCGGCCCCTAACTCAGGTATTAGAGAGAGAGAAACAGAAACATCGTTATATTCCGCGCTTGCTGGACCCATCGGATATCGAATATAAGTAAATGTATATACAGCACAGTATGTAGGAAACAGAGGACTGGCATGAAACAAAAAGCAAACACAATGATTAAACCATATAAAGTAAACGGAAGAAAAGCAAGTCGTGAGAGGGTCAGGAAGCGGGTGGAGTGGTATGTTTGCGGAACGAAACTTTCTCAACAGATACCGTCTCTGCACCCTGGTCATCCTTCCGCAACTGGTATACGTAAAGCACGAGCACGTCGCCTTGAACCTATCATGTGTAGCAAAGGGGCGGATTAGTGCTGTATCTATTGGAGATAGGATACCCCAGCACGAGGGAAAGAAACAACAACTCACATCCATCAGACAAAAACTCGGCGTCGTCTCCTCTTCCCCCTCCAAACCGGACGAGGTCGTAAATGCCCCCGTCGCACTGCCGGGATTAATAAAAAACCTGCCCTCCAACTCGTATGCCTCAAACTTATGCGTGCCGCCCCACAACAGCACATCGACATCCATCTGGCGGGCGGCAATCAGCAGCGAGTCTGCATCGCCGGGGGGGATGATGGTGTGACCATGTGTGAATCCGATGCGTAAGCTGCCGTGCTGGACGACCTTTGAGAGGGGGAGGTTGGGCGAGTCGACGTCAAAGTCGCCCTTGACGAGCTGGAAGTCAGGGGCGATTTGGCGGAGGAAGTCGAAGGTTTCGCGGTCCGTAATGTTGCCTAGGCAGAGGATTTGGCCAATCTTTCCTGGGGTGAGGAGTTTTTTGAACTGTTTAACGGCGGTCAGTATTTGATGGGAGGGGAGAGACTGGGTGTTGCGTGGGGGAGAACGGGCTGGGGCTCACTTTTGCGGGGATATCCTAGAGAACTAGAGTTAGCATGTATACATAAAGTGTGTATTGGTTATAGATATTATAAATGACAGCTTCCTGGCAGCGCAATGGGGCATTGAGACAGGCAAATAGACAGACAACGTACAGGAGCGCGGTCCGGGACAAAGAGGTCGCCGATGACCAGGACCAGGCGTGAGGTCATGGTTGCGGGGCAGTTTAACGGCGCATTCCTGGGGGAATTGAAGCGGGATGCGGATGGGTTCAGACAGTGCTTGACATGACTATCTGAAGACGCAGAGGGGGTACTTATTTATTTAATAACTGGGCTGATGTTGTTTTGTTTCTCTTGCGATGAGGCAGCGTCATTCTTGGCTTGACTTCGCGGTCGAAGATCACGTAATCCAGCCGTCGACACCTGTGGACGCTGGGGATGTTCCAATTAAATATTTAAATAGTCAACTGCCCTGCTTGGTCTTAAACTATCAGACAGATGTAGAAGGACTTTGTAAGAAAATGATTAATTATACACGGTCATCATTCCATCAGTATTCTGTCGAGGGCATGCCTGGTCGTTCCTTGCCGGGTCTACATACTGCTTGGCGGCTAACCAGCTAACCAGCGAAGTCTGAGGCTGCTGTTAACAAATCCATCATCGTTTTGAATTATTCCTTTATTCAACCTTTGATCCCACAACCCAAGCTGCCCACGGTCACACCCGCCAGCCAAGCCGGGCAATGCAGCAGGGCTGCTGTTTCATGTCCCAGCGGCCTGAAGAATCGTCTGGTTGGCAGACTCTCGCTGCTGGGGTGCTTGGTGTTTCATCGTCTGGCCAGTCGGCGCGGTTCCTGGCGTGCGAGACAGGCTGGCTTGCAACAGCAGAAGAGAGAAAACATCGAGTTCGTCGCTTTCCAGGCGAGTGACTGATGTTGTTCTCTCAACTCGAGGGACACGCTGGTCTCTCTTTGCTTCTTTGTGAGGGTTTTACTGTCAGGTTGACAGTGGTACATGTCTCTCTCTCTTCTCTCTTCTCTGCTCTATGCGCGCGCCACTCGTCCACAGACACCCATGTTATTTATCAGGGAAACACGCTGACCCCAAAGAGAAGCAGGCGGGTAAAAATGACAAAAAAAGACCCATCCATCTCTCCGGGCGTCTCGCGGGGGAGATTGCCTGATGGATTCTATTTTTCCAAGTTTAGGGCCTGTCTCGCGGATGGGGCACTTTATATATAGGAATCCATCTCCATCGGGCGGCTCGTGAAATATGCCCAGGGGGACTCTCTGGCGTGTTTGAAACGGATATCTCGTCTCTGCAACCTTGGTGTCTGGATGCTTGCTGCCCGTCTATGATCTATTGGCTGGCGTCTTCTCTTGTCTGCATCATCGTGGACTGGGGGTTGGTATATTAATATGGGCGTGATAGCTGTTGCTGAGAAATGATTATTTCTCTCTTTTTTCTCTCTTTTCCTATTACATTTTATTTCTTCTATTATTTATATAATGCCTGTTCTGCAGCTGGGCAGCAGAACCAGAGCCGGCATGGGACAATGAATGAATGCCATTGTTGTCTTCACTGTCTTCTCTTTGTACAGCCTGTATCAGGTCTTGGACAAAGTCTCGCCTCTTGAGCCATTCATTCTCTTCACTTCTGCGGATGGCTCCCCCCTTGTCTCCTTGATCATGAGTATTGTAAGTGGCATTTTCCATTGTCGAAACAAGAGCCACCACCCCAACTTCACTCGGCCTCCTTGTTTAAACAAGGCGATTGTAACACTGGTCGTTGATATTCCCTTCACTCGTCCTGGGGATTATACATGCACCCAAATCCCTTCCCTTGACTCTCTTTTGTGTTTGCCTTTTCCTCTCCTGACAACGAGAAGGATCCATATATAACTTCCTTGACATCGCTGGACGTGTCTTTCTTACAACCACCACCATTGTCATCCTCCTCAACTACCACATTTTTTGCGTTTCTTGTACACTCCTCCACGCCTACGCGAGATCCACTGTCAACATGTTCTCCCTGCTTCGAAACCTGGCCCTGGCGGCCTTCCTCGTTTACCTCTCTCCCCCAGTTACTGGGCACTCTTGGGTAGAGGACCTGATAGTCATCGGCGACAGAGGCACCTTTGTTGGCGCTTTTGGTTACGGCCGCTCACACTCCAACCGTTCCGAAGCCAATTACACTGATGATTGGGCGCTGAACCGGATCGAGGCACCCACCAAAGCCCAAATTCCTTTAAACACCACGATGTGCAAAATCAACCAAACATACCCAATTCAGTCCCCGGGCTATCCGCGACTCCAGGCGCATGCGGGAGCTGCTGTCGCGTTGAGATACCTGGAGAATGGCCATGTTACCAAGGTCGAAACCCCCATCGGCAAGCCTCTGAGCCGCGGCACCATCTATGTCTACGGCACCACTGATCCGCGCCCCGATGACAACTTTCTTGCAATCCACGGCGTCTGGAACGAGCAGGGAACTGGCGGGGACGGCAGGGGGATGCTCCTTAGGAAAGATAACTACGACGATGGACGATGCTACGAGTTCAACGACGCGCCAATCTCGCTTGACCGACAACAGAGATTCCCCAAAGTTGCCCAACAACCACAGGGACAAAACCTGTATTGTCAGATAGACATTCGTCTCCCGACAAACGCCCCTGCAGGCAAGCCATATACGCTCTATTGGGTATGGGACTGGCCCACACTTCCTGGCGTGGACCCGGCTGCCTGGGCCGGCAAACAAGAGATCTACACCACATGCGTCGACGTGGATATCATTCCTGGAGACAGGCCTCTTCCTGGAGACGGGCTGCAGAAGGCTGCCGTAGCTGGCGGCGCTGCGATCCAGTATGCCGAAGGGCAGGACCTGAACCAGGCTGCTATCCCTTGGCAGCTCGCCAAACTGAAACCGATCTTGATTCCAGGCGGCCAGCCTGCTACGCCTGCTACGGTGCCGAGTCCTCCTCCGGTAACGCCTCCGGTAACACCTCCGGTAACACCTCCTGATGATGGGTGTGGTACTCCTCCTGGTAAGTAATTCGATGCTAGTCATGAACATGGCGGTTGCTGTGCTTCCATTCCCCCTTCCTTTTTATTTCCTTTCCCTTCCCCTTCTACCATCATCATCAGTCTACCCCAAATGGGCGAGTAATGTTCAAAAGTTTTGACCATTTTTTCGTGCATTTCGCATCTTCTAGCGCCTACAGATTCACCCAAAGAGACTCCACCTACACAGCCATCTCCAACACCCACAGATAGCCTGCCAGCAATTATCCCCCTGCTGTCATCCCTCCTCCCGTCACCGCCATCATTCGTCACGCCCCAACCCAACCCCACGCCATCTCCAGACTCGATCACTTCCGCCCAGGGGGGAGAAGGAGATGGCCCAGACCCAACCCTTCCTGTCGCCACGCCGTTCACAGAGACAGACTTCTTCCCCGAGACCCCCTCACCAACCCCCAACACCACTCCCACAGACACCCCGAACACCCAACTATCCGACCTCTCCCTACCAGTACCCGTTTTCTTGACCACCACCACCATCACAGACGGCGGCGAAGGCGAAGATGACTGCCAAATGGCCATGACCACCCAACAAACGCCGCAGGGAGCCCAGCAAGCAGCGGGAACATCGCCAACTCCCACGCAACCCAGCGCGATAATCCCTATCGACACATCGTTACCTGAATCGTCACCATCTGATCCAACTACATTGACCCTCCTAACGGCGTCCGCTTCAGCCACCCCGTCTCCCACCCCGACCCCGACCTTGTCCTCGAAGCAGACTATTACGGTTACAATCACTCGAACAGTAACTGGGTCATCCGACGATCCATCCGAAACGCCTGGAACTCCACCTTCGTCACCATCTCCATCACCATCCCAAATGACACCCCCCGCCCTCGCCCCCCAACCGTCCACCTTCATCGTACTAACACGTCCATCCTCACCAACCCCAATAGAAACTCCAACCCCAACCCCATCCCCACAAACCCCAGCAGCCCAATCTGAAGCACCACCCCAATCTCAAACAGTTCCCCCCGCCCCTTGCATGACCCCCAGCTCCCGCATCCGCCGATACCTCAACGCCTTCAAGAACCCAGAGAACGCGGTCCGTCGGGACGGTGCTGAAGACTCTGAGGACGCGTCGGGGTATACCACTCCCCGTCTAAGGAGGTGGCTGGGTGCCGTTGTGGGTGCGGTGAGGAGGAGGTTGTATATTGGTGGTGGTGGCGGGCCGCCGCCGGCGGTGTAGGTTTGGCTGAATCGTGTATGATGTGATGATAATGTGATTGATTCCATGCCATTTGATTGTGGTAGCTGGTTCTGCTTTTTTGCATTTAAAGTGTGCGGGTGTTTTTTGTTATATATTTTTTTTCTTTTTTCGCTGGATTTTTCGGAGTATATGGATGGGTGCATTCATGAATGGGGTGGTTTAACTCGTATTTTGTATTTCATTTTTTTATTTATTTTCGTTTGTAATGTTCTGTCAGGGCATTGCTGTGTGTTTGAATTCTTGTATCCTGTGGTGTGGTGTGTGGTGTTTAGGATTTCACGGGCGAGTGAGTTGTATACCAAAATGGGATTTTGTTTTTGTTTTTTGTTTTGTTTATGTATGTACTTTGAGCTATATATTTCAAAAGGGATAAAAAAAGGGTAAACTTTTACTTATCAGACAAAATGTATATTTCTGGACAAATAGTCCCGTCGGTTAACCCCTGAGGTCGCTACCCAAACCTTAACCTTGTCGGAACCGGTTTCTATATGTATATATGCATAAATTATACAGTCTAGAAGAGAGCAAAAAACATATATATTCATCAATCTTCATATACCCAAACTTATAAATATCTACATAGAAACACCCTCCCCACTTTCTCCCCTCACAACCCCCCCTTAACCTGCCTAATAAGATCCACCACCGTCTCCCTAAAACTCCTATACCCCACCCCCAACTCCCTCGTCACCTTCCCCCCATCAAGCTTATAACACTCCCCAGGCAGCACCCCCTCCTCCTCCCCCCTCGCCACCTTCCCCCTCGCCCACTCAAACTCCCCCTTCATAATATCCGCCGCAAGCTGATACGAAAACGGCTCCGGCGACGCCGGCACATACCTCCTCCCCCCCACCTCCCGCCTCACCAGCGCCTGCACATGCGCCTCCGCCAGATCCCTTACATCAATCCACGCCGCCACCCGCGCCACGGGCAGCGGATCACACCCCTCCGCAATCCCCCATAACATCGCGTTCGACTCGTTTAGCTCCCCCGGCCCAGCCACGGGATGCACGACGGGCCCGAATGTCATGGGCGGACAGAGCGTGACGAGGTCGAAGGGTGGCTTTGGTTGTGTGTGGTCGCGCATAAACTCCCATGCGGCGAGTTCTGCGAATTTCTTGGAGCCGCGGTAGGCGACTACGGCGCTGGTGGTGGGTGCGATGGATTCGGCGTAGCTGAGTGGGTTCCAGTGGGCGTCTGTGTAGGTGAAGGTGGGTGGCGGGGATTGGGAGGCGTCGAGGACGGAGGCGAAGGAGGAGGTGAGGACGATGCGGGTTATTGTTGAGTGGGGGAGGGTGGAGGCGGTTAGGATTGATTTTACGCCGTTGATGGCGGGGAGGATTAGGTCTTTTTCGTTGTTGGTGGTGTTGTAGGTGAAGGGCTGGGGATGGTTAGTTTTTCTGTATATTTGAATGATAGGGGGTAGGGATGGGATAGGGGGGGAATTACGCTGGCGACGTGGATGACGGCGTCGATGCCGTCGATTGCCTTGTCGAAGACGCCTGCGTTGGCAAAGTCGTCGATCTGGACGAAGTCGAGTTGTGATGCGTATTGCGGGCGGGCTGCTTTCATCTGCTCGCCCTTTTTCAGGGAGCGGGTTGCGCCTCGCACCTTGAGGCCGCGGCGGAGGAGGTTGTCGACAACATGGGCGCCGATGAAGCCAGTCGCGCCGGTGACGAGGACGTATCTAACGGAGGATTAGAAGGGGTTGGATCAAGTAGGACAGGAATGTTTGATTAAGCTGGGTATATTTTGTCGTGTCGTGGAGATATACATGGACAGTATGGGGATGCGGGGGAGCAGTGAGGTTAGTTTGCGACTTACGAGGGGGATTTGGTAGCCATATCTGATCAGTGAGTGTGAATAGGCAAATAAGGAACTCCTCTATTCAACTTCAAATGCCAATTCCTTCTATGGATGTATTCATGTGTTGATATACAAACCCGGAGTAAACAAGCCCGTCTCGGCCCGTGTCCGTCCCGCCTTACATAATGCCCGAACCCCCGCGGGGAAGGGCGGACGGGCGGCACGGCGGATGTATTGCCGCCCGTCTCCGAGCGCCAAATAAGGTTTAGCCCGTCCCTGACTCGGCCCTTGGACCCAACCCGCGCTATTCCCTTTGCGGCCAGCCCTAACCACAACTTCGAGGTTTGCCGTGTATATCCAATTATCCATCCACATGGACCACATCTCTCGGATCGGAGTCCACAGCGACCATCGGGTGGCCAGATGGCAGAGGCAATAATGTGTGCCAGAATTGCGGGCGAGATGTGGAGGGGAATAGGTCTATTCTTGCCGCTGGGCCGCTGGCACCTGATCCTACACTGTAGTTAGCCGGGTGCCTCTGATCCCGCATATTCGCTAACCCTCTCGCTTCCCCCGAGTTCCAACCACCGACAATCCCCCATACTCGCGCTGCCCCTAACTCTGTCATCCCCACAGTAATGGCTCTCTCCACACCCTCGTTTCGTGGAGAGTAGTGCCGAGCGGCTGCTTGACGCAGTTTTTTGCCCTGTTGCCCATTCTAGCTCCCTTTGCCTGGGCGTTTTGGCTAGGCTTTTTTTTTGGTATATATTGATCATGATACCGCATATACATCTGTGATTTTTGGGGTCTTGAGCGCCTGTAGCATCTGGGGTGATAGCCCGTTCGTTTTTATTCTTCTCCGCCCCATCTGTCATTCCTGTCACTCGCCCTTGACCTCTCTGCACTGGGTTTGATTCGATACGCCTGCTGTGATGTGGTTCATTCGGGACCTCAGCGGCTTCTGGCTGCTGTTCTACATCACTCTGGGCAATGCCGGTGCGTATATGCAGCCCTTACAGTGGACTGTGGGAGGTTTGCGTGCTGACTCGGTGCTGGTTTCTAGCTACCATGTGTTGGTTCGGTTATGATCAGGGTGTGTTTTCTGGCGTCCTGATCTCGGAGGATTTTTTGGAGCATTTCCCTGATGTCCGGCGTGCCAATGTAAACGGCATCACCTCGAGTTGCTTTTCGGTATGTCTTCTTCTATAGAACGACATTCTTCGTGGTGGTTCGGTTTGCCTAATTCGTTGATACTAGGTTGGTGCTTTCTTGGGCTGCATGTTTGCATGTGCCTTTGGAGACTACTTTGGGAGAAGAAGATCGAATTTTATCGGGCTGGCCTGCAATGTCGTCGGGGCTGTCTTGCAGATTACTTCGTTCCATTTGCCTCAAATGATCATCGGCCGTTTGATCAATGGCTTTGGCATGGGTTAGAGATTCCGTGCTGCTCTAAATAATTTTATTATATACTAACTTCATCAATAGGTATCAACACCTCCGTTGTCCCTGTATACCAATCCGAGTGCGCCAAACCACATATCCGAGGAAGATTAGTCATTCTAGCCAACATCAGCAATACTGTTGCCAATTGCCTTGCCAACTGGATGAATTATGCGCTCTTCTTCAAGGGCGGAGCTTTCCAGTGGCGGTTCCCCCTCGCATTCCAGCTCGTCTTCGCTGTCTTGGCCGTCCCCATCATGATTTTTCTCCCAGAGAGCCCGCGTTGGTTGCTCCTCAAGGACCGACAGGAGGAGGCGCTTGTTGTGCTTGCCCGACTTGAAGGGAAGGATGTTTCTATCGATGACCCGGCTGTACTCGACATGCACAAGAACATCGTGGCAACAATCAAAGAAGAAAGGGAGGCTCATGTGCCAGCTAAGGATGTCCTATTGTTCCGTGACGAAACGCAGAATCTTCGACGACTTTTACTTTCCTGTGGTACTCAGCTTATGCAGCAGTTCACCGGTGTCAATGCACTTGGTAAGAGACTACCTTTACTTGGGGATCGAAGTGTATGACGCTAACCACATTTTATAGGCTACTACCTTCCAACTCTGCTCCAGCAGAGTGTAGGATTTAACCAACAGATGGCCAGACTATTGAGCGCCTGCAATTCTACGTCCTATCTCGGAGCTGCAATTGCCTGTATTTTCATTATCGATCTGGTTGGCCGCCGGAAGTAAGTTATACTTGGTCCCGTTTCCCGATTGAAGTTTGTTAACATTATTTTCAAGATTGATGCTTTACGGCTCTCTCACTGCTGGTACCTGCTACCTGATCGCTGCCATTTGTCTAAAGGTTGCCGATTCACATCCGGAGAAGAAGAAGGAGGTGAATAATGACTCCCTATCCAAATCTATCAGTTTGACGCTAATCTTGACCGATTTAATATAGCTGGGCGCAGCTACTACGTCTATGTTCTTCCTTTACTACGTGTTCTACGGAACCAGTTTCGCCAAGGTATGCTTGATGATATGTTTTTACCATCATGGTGACAAGCATTTACTGAATATTATCACCTAGGTCCCCTGGGTTTACAACTCAGAGGTGAACTCGCTAGGCTGGCGATCCCGCGCTGCGGCCGCAGCCACCGGCACGAACTGGATGGGTAGTTTTATCGTCACCCAGTTCACCAAAGTGGGCGTGAACAATCTCGGCTGGGGCTTCTATCTGCGTACGTCCCAATCCATTTCCACCTACAAATTTCCCACCATGAATCAAATAACTAACCTCCGAAACACTTAAAACTATATATAGTATTCGCCTGCTTCCTCTACGCCTACTTCCCCATCGTCTACCTCATCTACCCAGAAACCACACAGCGGACACTCGAGGACATGGATCTGATCTTCAGCACCAACCCCTCCATCTTCGTCTTCAATAACAGAAACCTCACCCAGCGCGCTCGGCCGCAGGATTTCATTGATGCGGAGAAGCGGCGGGTGGATGAAGCGGCTGCGCGGGAGAAGAAGATCGATCCGCACGCGTCGTTGGATGAGATTGAGAAGGCATAGGTGGGTCTGGTGGTGTTGGTATTGGGGATGTCTGCTTACTTTGAGTCGGGATTGAGGGGCTGGGTTGAGAAAGAGAAAATCGTGTACTAGTAGTTTTGATTACGTTTTGTATATATACAGCAGGCGGATTCTTCTTTCATTGAGTTGTTGTTCCTATTCGTATCCCGCACTTCCTGGTGCGTAATATCGAACGTTCTGTACATGACTCATGTCGAAGCCCCGAGAAATCCCCAGACCCCGGACGGAACCGGGTGCCGTGATGTTTTCTCCCTTTTGCTCCACAGTGGCGTTAATTATAACCGCAGCCTTGGGACTTGTGTATGCAGGGACAAAATTGAAAAAAGCCACCAACAACCTTAACAGCCAAGCCGGTCTGGGCTGGTTTCTAGCACCGAGTGGTTTGGAGAGAGGGAATGGAAAAGGTGTGTATTTTTCTTTCGACAATAGTAGATTTAAAACAATAATAAACATATATCCGTCTCCTTTGCTTGGTTCATTAATCTAGATTTGACATATGGGGTTTCTGCGGGGGGAGTATAATCACGTGGAAGAGCTTGAAACTCTCCTCCATTATCCATAAAAATCCGAAGTCGAAGCGACAAAAGCTCCCATGGTTAGCTTCATGTTGAAATTGTCCAGGCTGAGGAGCTATTTCGTAGCTTGCATATTAGCTGGCTAGCCGTCGTAGCTTGATTTCCCTTAGCTGATCGCTTGAAGGGGCTTCCAGCCTTCCACCAAGCTTCCCATCTCCCCAGCTTTCTCCAGTCTCCGCCTTACCCCGACATTGCGAGAACGGGGGCAATTCCTCAGCGTCTTCCTCATGAGCTATCCTCGCAAACGCGCGCTGCTTGCGTGCGACTTCTGCCGCCAAAGGTTAGTCTCCTAGTTAGCTAGCTAGCTGGTCGAACTACGTATGTTCCTGGTGTTCAATGTCTGGCTTCTGGAGCTATTTTTCCATGGCTTCGTTATCGGCCCGTAGCTCTGGACTGGAGAGATTCTCTTTCGCATATATCAATGATATTACTGATAGTTACTAACATTTCAACGTCAGGAAACGTCGCTGTGATGGCAAGAAGCCAATCTGCGGGAACTGCTCCGAGGCAGAGGCAGACTGCCGCTACCAAGAGCTCCCAACGCAGCGGTGAGATTACGGGGAACCAGCTCTATCAACGGGCTCCCGATTAGTTAACCCGCCTAAGGAACCCGTAGCTGACGGATATTTTATAGCTTGGAATCCTCTGCAATCCCGGCATCAATGTCAAGACGACTTGAGCGTATCGAATCTCTACTCAAGACACACTCGGAAGCTATTTCTGCGATTTCCCAGCAGAACGATTTGAGAACCACTCCCACCTCACCACATGCTATGACGCCGGATGCTCAGGCTCTGCCGGCGTATACGATTCCCGTACCACAGACGATATCAGAGACTGCCCCCGTTAATGGAGGACTTCATGCGGCATCTCCAGCTGATTCGCGTCACTCCGCACCGTCAGTGCCGGCGGTTAGTCCAAAATTCACCGACCCCAATATCGATCTACCCCCATTCACGATCCCGCCGAAACATCAGACGTCGACGAATAGCCTGCTAGCATTACCAATTGTGAAATCACTTGTAGGCGAATTTCCTGAGGATTTCTTCTTCCGGATAGAATCTGAGCGAGCGCTGCCGGGAAGCTTGAGAAATCCTCAGCAGAACTTACCGTATCTGAGCAAGGAGGTCGCGCATCCTTTGGTGGCTGCATTTTTCACCGATGTGCATCCATGCCATCCGATTCTAGACCAAGATGAGTTCTTCACGATATATGAAAATGTACTTGAGAGGGGGCTAGATTTTAGCCTACAGTCGGCATTGTGTATGGTTGTTCTTGCGCTGGGGGTCGTTGCGTTGCAGCCTGCAGGTGCTGATGGTAGAGCTGGTGATTGGGCACCCGGGATGGAGTATTTTCAACCCGCGTTGCAGATTCTTATGGCTGAGTCTGCGATGTCGTTCGGATCGAACTTGCTTTTGCCGCAAGCGTTGATATTTGGAGGGGTTTACTTTGCGTACTTGGCGCGGCCGTTGCAGAGCTGGAAGCTCATTCATTTGGCTTCTACGGATGTGCAATTGTTGCTATCAAGGTGAGTGGTGTCTATGATGTTATGTCTTGGAGGCTATGGAGTGTGCTAATTTTCTTAGAAACAAAAATGTCGTCGGTAATGAGCCCTACAAGGAACGAATTTTACAGGCGTGTTGGAGCTGCTTTCTTATTGAATGGTTTGTTCAACAACCTCAACCCCTATCTGCCATTATTTTCTAATCCCTCCTTTCTAGTGACCGTCTTGCCGAATTTAATCTCCCCCGAAGCGGAATCGAGACCTTTGTTGACGACATGGCCTTTCCCAAAGCTGGTAACCTGACCGATCGAGAAGGTCTCTGTTATCTAGCAGAGATATCAATGCGCCGTCTCTTAAATCGCGTTCACAACTCAATATACAACGGAGAGAGGGGCTCGTTTAGTGCGAAATCTGATCTATCCCCCTTGCCCATGTCTGTTGCGTCACTTATCACAATCACATCAGAGCTCGACCAACAACTGTTACTCTGGTACAATTCTGTCCCGGAAGTTATCAAGCCAACACTAGGCGTAGAGCCGATGACGGATGACAGGGAAATGATCCTAAGAATACGCTACTACGCTGCGAGACACATCATCCATCGCCACTTTGTTCTATACATTGTCTCACTACCTGAGGATCGAGAGCCGTCATCGATGATCCTCGAGAAGGCGCAAATGTGCATTGAGAGCTGTCGGCTGTATTTGCAGAATACTGGAGTGATATTAAAGAAGCCCTCGCAATATACTTGGACACTGTCACAATCGTAAGTTATATCGTTTTTTTTAAACACCAAACTTCCTCTATATGACGCACCTAACTGGAGGATTTTGTTCACACAGGTCACTTGGAGCTGTTTTAGTCTTGACGATTGCCTCTCTTTCTCGCCATTTGAAGCACTTGGTCCCAGATATACTCCATCTACAGCGGCTTCTAATGGATAACATTACCAAATGGGCTGCTCCGGAATCCAGTTTTGAGTCTGTTATATGGATTCTTAATGATATTGTAAGGAAGCAGCGTTTCCGCTGAGCTTCAGATACCGCCTCAATTCCCGAACATAAACGTAACATATCTCATTATGTGGTGGATGTCTATCTATCTACCCGGCAACGAGTTCTCAACATCAATCATAGGCTTCAGCTCTTCCAGCACGTTCGTAACCTGTTCTTCGGTTGGGCGAGGCACAGGCTGTCGAGGGCTTCCATCATAGCCATGGAAATGTTCCAAAATGACTTTGGAACCAGGGAAGTTCAACTTCGTCAACGCCCAATCCGCCTCGGCAAGCTCGAGCTGAAGAGCTCTCGCCTCCTCCATCTTCCCCTCAACGAAAAGCTGATGCACCTTGACACAAGTCTTGGGAAACACATTCGCGCCACCAGCAATAACCCCATGCCCGCCAACACTCAGCGCAGGCGCAAAGAAATCCGCAATCCCCGCAAACAACATCTTCTCCCCATTTACCCCCTTATCCCCAACCGCCCTCGCAACCCTCGCCAACTTCCCAACATTCCCACACGTAAACTTCACACCGACAATATTCCGATGCCGCAACAACCTCCCCATCGCATCCGAATCAACATCCACCCCCGCCACTGCCCCAGGGAAATTATAAATAAGCACAGGCAACGGACTCTGCTCCGCCACCTTCTCAAAAAACCCACAAACAACCTCCGTGCTCGCCGCCCACCTGTAGAAACTCGGCGGCATCACGAGCACATAGTCGCCACCATCCTCCTTCGCGTCACGGCATAGCTGCACTGTGCCACGCACCGATTGCTCAGAAGCACCCACGATGACCGGCAGCTGGGGGAATCCGGCTTCGTCGAGGGCGGCGCGCGTCGCGCGGGTTACGGCTGAGCGTTCGGGTCGGGAGAGGTGGACGGCTTCGCCGTTGGAGCCGTTGGCGACGATGCCGGCGAGCCCGGCGCGGGCGAGGGTGGTGGTGTGTTGTTTTATGTGTGGGATGTGTAGGTCTTCGGTTGAGGGGTCGAAGAAGATTACGGTTGGGCAGTAGACGCCTGCGGTTAGGGGGCGGGAGGTTGGGGATGGCATTGTGGCTGTCGTTGAGGGATTTTGGGACTGCCGGAGGAGGGGAGATGGAGGTGTGGTTGTACGAGATATTGGAACGGATGAGTGTTTCGTAGTGATAGTAAGAACGAGGCAGGAATGGAGAAGAGTGTGTATAGATAGATGCGTGTTGGGTATAGATATCTCAATGAACTTCCAACTTTTTATTCTCAGATTCTAATAAAGGTCCAAGAAGAAAAAGAAGCAGAAAATAAAAAAAAATGGAATAGTTACCCTACTTGCAAGTTGAACCACATCATCTCTTCGAAACAGAAACGTCATAAGTTCCCCGAGAATAATTGTGCCGGCTACCCCTACGTCCCCCCCACACCAACCAAAACCCCCTATTTCCCACCTCTCCTCCGCCTTTCCGCGCTTCCCCGCCTGGCCTTCAAGCTTCGCTGGCACCACTAGCGTGCCTGGCGTACAGTTAGAGTTCCCGAGTAGTTTACATATGAAACTGGAATGGATTGGGCCGTGGGGTGGGAAAGGAAGGGCGGGGAAGAGCGGCCGGCCGGAGTAAAATGCCCCGGAACTGAGAGGCCTTAACTCCCTGCCCCCTTTCCACCCGAACCGCCAACTACATCCATAACTACATGTACATGCCCCTGCGGCAGCCAACCCGCTGGGCAATATGAACTATGGTGGGGACGGCAACCACGTTTTTTGTATCCTCCAACTACACTACGAACCTCCGTAAAAGCCTCGGCGTTTGTCTAACTAGCCAGCTTCCGCTTTAAATTGCTACTGTGGGGTTTCTTTCTGGAGTTGAACAATGTTTGGACTTTTGATGAGGGGCAAATCCAATCTGGGCTAGATGAAGCGGGAGAGCGGGGGGAAGGGTAAAATGTATGTATTGTAGCTATGGATGTTCATGTGGCTAGCTCCAGGGTGGTGACGTTTTGGATGGGTGGATGGTTAGAGAGGGAGGGAGGGGTTAATAGAGCTATGGATCGATTATCTACCTAGGTCCTAGCTATTATATCCAGCCCGAGCTCTCTTCTATCCTTTCTTGCCGTCAATTATCATTACTTTTTATCCTGCTTTTTTTCTTTCTTTCCCAGCAACCCTCTCTTCTTCTGACTCTGGTATTCCCATCTCTTCCTTTTCTCACTCTTGCGATTCCCTTCTCCAGTTGTATAAAAGAAAACACCCGGTTGACGATATCCTTCTCCCCATTACATCGTACACACCCACCCTTCAAACCTACCCAAGTACTCACTCCATCCCCCTACCTACCTACCTACCGCAAAAATGGCCGTCCAGACAAACCACCCCGAAACCATGTCCAGCATAAAAATCACCGGCTACACAGTAACAGACCTACGCTTCCCGACGAGTCTCGACGGCGTAGGGTCGGACGCCATGCACGTTGGCACGAACGGCTCGCATCCATACGTCCGGCTCGAGACGAACCAGCCTGGTCTCGTGGGTGAAGGAATTGTAAGACACAATCTTTTTTTTTTTTTTTGCCTTTCCCCATCCATCCATCCATCCATCCATCTCAAATGCTAACCAAGTAAATTTGCAAATACCCAGGCCTTCAGCAACGGCCGCGGCAGCGAAATCGTCTGCATGGCACTGGACATTTTCGCCAAGCGCGTCATCGGACGCAGCATGGACGCTCTAACAAACGACATGGGAAAGACCTGGCGACACATGGTCAACGATTCGCAGTACAGGTGGATCGGGCCGGAGAAATCCGTCACCCATCTCGCTGTTGCTGGTGTCTTGAATGCCGTCTGGGATCTGTGGGGGAAGATTGTGAAGAAACCTGTCTGGCGCATTGTGGCGGATATGACGCCCGAGGAGCTCGTGGGGTGTATTGATTTTCGGTATATCACTGATGTGATTACGCCGGAGGAGGCGGTGGAGATGGTGAAGAAGGGACAGGTGGGGAAGGAGGAGAGGATTAAGGAGGCGTTGGAGAATAAGGCTGTTCCGGTAAGTCTTGACATTGTCCTTTTGGTGGGGGTTGGTAGGGTGGTGGCTAATGGGTGACTATAGGCGTATTCGACTTCTCCTGGTTGGCTGGCGTTTTCAGGAGAGAAGATGGAGGAGGTTCTCCAGAAAACCATTGAGGAGGGATTTACTGTGTTCAAATTCAAGGTTGGAACGAGTATCGAAGCTGATAGGGCCCGGTTGGCGGCTGTCCGGAAGGTCCTAGGATATGACAACGGGTATACTGTCATGATTGATGCTAACCAGGTAAGAAAACACCATATAATTTGGAACCTAAAAGAACAACACATCCCTGACATCCGGTTTGTAGGTTTGGAGCGTCCCGGAGGCTATTGAGTATATGAAGAACCTTGTCGAATTCAAACCCGTCTTTATCGAAGGTATGGAACCAGCTCTAGAAATTTTCCGGGCCGTCAATCTAATATCAACCTTTTCAGAGCCAACAAACCCCGATGATGTCCTCGGGCACGCGGCCATCCGCAAGGCACTCAAGCCCTACGGCGTGGGCGTGGCTACGGGTGAAATGGCGCAGAACCGCGTGACGTTCAAGCAGCTTCTGCAAGCTGAGGCGACCGATGTTTGCCAGATTGATAGTGTCCGACTAGGAAGCGTGAACGAGTGTCTGGTACGTTGATCTTCTCCCTTGCTTCCCCACAGTAACGACAACAAAAGGTCTTCTCACTAATAACGCTCTTATTAGGCCGTTATGCTCATGGCCGCCAAATTCAACGTCCCCTGCGTCCCCCACAACGGTGCCATGGGTCTGACTGAGCTGACCTCCCACCTGTCGTTGATCGACTACATCGCCATCACAGGCAAGAAGTCCATGCTTGAATTTGCCGATAGCCACCGCGAGAACTTGAGACACCCATCTCGCGTCCAGGACGCTCATTACGTCACTCCAATTGAGCCCGGCTACTCGACCGGATATACGGAGGAGGCGGTTGAGAAGTATACTTATCCGACTGGCAAGTTCTGGAGTTCAGATATTGGGTTGAAGATCCAAGCTGCGCCGATGCAGGAGTTGATATGAGGTTGAGGGGTAGTGCGGGCATGTTGATTTGAATGGATTGCGTGTATGCGAGTCATTTCTGTTCGCTTTGCGTGATAAGTTTGGTTGTGTCCCTGGCGTTTGTTTGAAATCTGGAAAATTTCCCAATTGTAATTCGATTAGAATGGTTTCGTATAGATAGATAGACTCAAGAATTGTAACTTTGGCATATTCTTCGCCCATACAGACATCTTCCATGGCTCGACTTGAAGGCCGTGCCAAGTGATGGTCAGTCAGCCCTGTCTGTTGTGGAGAGGAAACAATGGCCACATTCCGAATGCGACGGCAACTGCAGTGTGGTATGCGAAGACGTTGCACACGGGCCAGCAGCTCTCACCATGGTTAAAATGCGCAGACCACGGCCGCTCTGCCTGGCTGCCTGAGGCCAACTCGTAGTTCATCGAGCAACAGTTAAGTTAGTTAAGGTTCCATCAACATACAACAGATATTAGAGTATACCTGTGTAAATGGCGCGGAGCGGATGCGAAACCTATCTCTTGTTGCCAACGCCCACTGGGGACAGCATCATGCCTTGATGTGGATGGGGTTGCAAATATGCATCTATAGGGTTTTTTGTATGGGTTGGTCGCACCGGTTACCGCTTTGCATTTCTCCAGCATCCGACTGAGAGTGCAATTGTTGCATTGCGTGCTGCAGCCACTGTGGAAGAGTTGTTGGCAAAGTTGGCATGCATAGATTCAGACCTCGTTGGGTGCCAACTGGTTAAGTAGATAAGACTAAGCAATTGTCGACGTCGATGTTGTGTTGGATGTTGATGTTTCAAGTTGACGTTGGATATCACAGTCGCAGTCACATGACCTGTATACTTCCAGCTTCATCTTGCGTATTCTTTGCCAGGAATAAACTGGATAGGGGGATATGTGGTGGAAGCTGAGTTTCCTGGCTGTCCGCTGCCATTGCAAGCTGTCTATCCCGCTGTCTGTCCCTGCAGCGCGTGGTGTGGCCTTCCCGAGAGCCTATGGCCGCTGATGTGTTCGCAGGTCACTGGTACCTGGCAGCACAGGCAAATTGCGTGGAACAGCAGGTCACTGGTACCGCCTGAGACACGCCTATTAATAGCACATCTCCTGCTCTCTACGAACCTCAAACATCCCGCTCGCTTTTCTCGTTTCTTTTTCCTGTCTGCGCCCGCCGTGACTGGACCAGCCCGCCCGATTCCTGACGCTGCTGGCCTCGAGCTGCTGACTGACGGACGAGCTGATTGCTGTCTGATTGTCTGTCTGTCTTCTGTCTGCTGTCTTCGCTGTGTTCTGGTGAGTCCTGGCTGCTCGCTCCCTGGCCCCTGGCAACGACACCACCACGCCACGCCTTGTCCACTCCCTCGTCCTGTAGCCGCTGCTGCATACTCTCTTTGCCGCCCCCGCCACTCACTGTCACCACGGTACTGCTCTGCCCCTCGTTTCATTGTCGTGTGCTGCGTGTCTGTTGCTCTGGCTAACCCGTGCATCCCACAGCCGAACCGCTGCTTATCTGCTCCCCCCAGTCCTCCCTAAGTCGGCGCTTATTCCACCGCCTGGCCGTGTTTCGCGACCCGTCCCCAGGTCCAGTCAGCACCCGCTGTTCCCTTTCTTCACACTCGCTGGCGGCTCCCTGGCGTGACTTGCATATTGTTTCTGAGTACTGCTGTCGCAATTGACTTTCATTGGGTCGTTTGCTTCCACCAAGAAGTCGACATCCCACCTCAGCCTCTCCCTGCCTCCATACACCCGCCAGCTCGACCCGCATGGGCGTGCCCATCCGGACCGTTGTCGTATACTGAATCGTCACCTCATCGTTGCGACTGGCGGGCTGCTCTCTAGATCGCTGGACTCTGCACGCGCCAACGCACTCCCTAGGTTCTGACCACTCTTGTCGCATGGATATGGAAAGCTAGCATTGAGGTAAACATTTCCGAGCACCGCCGTCTGTTTGATTCTATAGAATCTAAGATTCAGTATCGCAGATTGCGAAAGACGAACAACACAGCCCACCAACAACACTTGGGGTAGGTCCGGACGAGCCCCGCAATGGCCACGACAATGTCTCCTCCTGCCTCCTCGCCTCCAGAGGCTGACACCTCTCCTTCAATCCCATCCATCTCCGCCATCCCGTCGCTCACAACATCGCCCGCCGCCACTGCGAGACGCTCAAATATTCAACGGCCTCCCTCATATGCAAAGAATCGCATGTCAACCTACTCCAGCACCTCCTACGCCTCTCAGAACCGCTCGCGACCTGTATCACACGCCTTTCCAATTTTCCATTCCAGCCTGCCTTACGCCTTGGTGCGAGATTTTGCGTACCCACCAGTACACCCACTTCATTACGGTCCTCCTCCGATTGACTCCGGCATATCTACCCCCGTAAGCGAAGCTCGACGTCTATCGGATCCTCCCGTTGCTAGTTGGCATGACTCGCGTGGTCATTGGCCCTCCTCATCATGGAACCCGGAGGCCATGTATAGTACCCAACAACTGCCTGCCATGGCCTTCGGGGACGGCCCGCCTTATAGCGAAGATGAGGACCTCCATAGCCCGGTTGTCACCACTTCCCGCCACAGAAAACACAAGTCTGCATACACAGAGGTGGCTGGCTCTGATTGGCAACGAGGTAGAAGCCCTGGTGCCAGTAACCGTTCTGACCCATCCTACTCCGCGCAAGATGATAGAGGGGTTTTTGTTGGACTTAATGGAGATGGCAGCGCAACATACTATGTTAAGGGTGATGATGACGGAATGGATGATGGACCGGGAGGAGAGTATGTTACGTACCCCGCAAATGATGGTAGAGGGCAATCTTACTTGAGCCCGGGTTCATACGACCACAACGGACATAGAGACTCGCATTTTGCGGCATCTCTCAATAACCGAACGGGCTTGGATGCCGACATGGAGCTACAATCGGATGATGAAATCTCTGAAGATGATACTTGGAGAGATGCATCTCGATTCTCGAGAGACTACCAGTTTACGATTGTTTCACCAGACGAAGAAATGCATGGCAAAGCCGTTGCGCTTTTCGACTTTGCCCGCGAACACGAAAACGAACTTCCATTGAAGGAGGGACAAGTAATTTTGGTTTCATACCGGCATGGACAAGGCTGGCTAGTCGCTGAAGACCCCAAGACGGGAGAGAGCGGCTTGGTGCCAGAAGAATTTGTTCGATTAGTACGCGATATTGAGGGAGGATTGAACGGTCTGAACGGTGCGCTTATGAATGCCCTCTCATCCGCAGAATCTTCTGCTCCCGATTCCGTCTCTACGCCTACTCAAAACGACAATTCCGGAATTCCCGCCTCTGATTCATCATCCAACCAGCCCGCGCATCAAAGCAATGGCAACTCGATCACCGATGAAAACTCGACTCCTACCAACGATGATCAGCAGGAGAAGCCCACCGAGAAGGAAAAGGAAAAAGAGCGTGAAAAACACCCTCCCGTCGTCTCCATGTTCTCAACCAGCAGTCGCGATCTCGATCCGTACCCGTTAGCGGGACACCAGCATCGAAAATCCACTCCCCCACAAATCGAACATTATGATGGAAGCCTAAGCGGAACAGGGAGCACATCATCAGCTGTGCGCCCAAAGAGCATCTCTAAGCACCGGACACGATCGGGATCAGGGAAGGACATAAAGCCCTGACCAGGCCAGCCGCTGTTTCGTTTTTTCTTTTGTGGTGGGTGTGTGACGGTTTTTAGCCATTTTATCCGGTTTCATGTTTCAGAGTTAGATGCTCCTTGAAAGAGACAGGGTTCGGGGAGGAGTTTTTAACTTTCTAACTTATTTTCCATACCTTGCCTGTTTTGTTTTCTTTCTCTTTCTATGCTTTGTTTTGCTATTTTGTGGTTTTGAACCCCCTACCTTGAATACATCGGGCGTAATTTTGCTTTTAATTGTTGTGTTTTTTGCTCCTTTTTGTTTTTTTTTGTACGAATCCCAATCACGAATTTACATTGGCGTGAATAGGATCATGGAATTAACAGGACAATTTTCCCACACTATTGCTTCTCTTCCCTCTAGTTCTTTTTTTTTCCTTTTGAGACCATCCTCATCTCATGAACTTTCTTCCTTTCCATTCTCATTACCTTTCCCAGCTCACGAGCTTTTCCCAAATTGCCATTTCCAAACAAAAAAACCTCTTCAATTCGCCAATGTCATATTTCCCACCAATGTTTTTACCTTTTTTTACCTTGCACTTGCCTACCACCCCGCGAATCCTTTAGTTATTATTTACCCTCCCCCCCTTCCTCCACCCCCACTAAATACCCTTCCCCCAACACTTCCCCTAAATCTCTCTCTAGCAGTAGAGCCAGACAAACTTCTTCCACCCATTCCATCCCATGCACAGGTTCCAACACCCACCCTAAATCACAAAGAACCTCTCAGCTATCCTATCCTAGCTACATTATCAACACCCTACCACTCCTCCTCTTGACTATTTTCTTGTCTTTTATCCTCTTTTCTTTCTTTTCTAATTTATAGCTGGTCTGGTCTCTTCCTATTCCCAAAAATTCCCAAGTGGATGGGATAATAATGGGGTTTAAAAAAAGAATGAAAGAAAGTATTAGGTTGGGAGTGAAGATAGGGAGAAGGAAGGAGTGGGGGAGGGGGCTAGAATGAAAAGAATTTGATTTCTACTTGCTAAGCTAATAACTAAGAATATCATCTTTTATAATTTGGTTGGGTGGAATTAGAGAAGAAGAGGAAGAAGAAGAAGAAGAAGAACAAGGTAAAAGTATATAAGTAGAGTAGAATAGAATAGAATAAGGGGGGAATAAGTTAGAATAAATGAAAAAGAAAAGCTATTTTTCCCTCCTGCTCCTGACCAACTGACTTACTTATCAATCAGTCAGAAACGGGGATATACCATTTTTGCAGCAAAGAGAAAAGATCAAAAGAAAAGAAGACAATGCTAAATTGAGCAAAAGAGAGAGAAAAAGATTATCTATTTCATCAGGTATCCCGCGCACCTCCCCCCTGAACCATAACCCCCCTCCCTGCCTGTCCCACTCAACCCCATCACCTTGTTAATCCCATGTACCTACCTACCAATCCAACAAATCTGAACATTCTACCTTTGCACAACTTTCATAAAATTATCTCAACCCCTAAAAATCATCCAACAAACCTCCATTATTCTGCTGTGGCTGCGAAGCCGGTTTGCTCCCAGAGCTAAGGCTAGGCGATGAAGCCGCAGGCGTTCCCCAAATCCCCGCACTAGCCTTTTCCTGCGCCATACTGGCTAGATTGGGACCCTTGGGCTGTTGGGCTGTGGTTGATTTGATACCGGCATTAGAGCTGGCAGTGGACCAAAGGCTACCGAATACGTCGCCGCCGCTGGCCTTGCCGCCTGTGCTGGATGCTGATTTGTTGCCAGACATGGCGGGGCTGAGTGGTGATTTAGCAAGGGCTTGGGAGGGCTGTGGTGCGGGGATGGAGGTGAAGTAGTTTGGCTGGGGAGCTTGGTAGCCGGTCGGTTTGGGGGGTTGGGATTGGATCGAGGCGGAGCGGCCGGTGATGCTGGGTGGTTGGGTGGAAGCGGGAGAGACGTTGCTGCTCATGGGCGGAGAGGTGAAGTCGACGAGGCCGTTCAGGTTGGCCCCCTGTGTGCCAGACACGGGCTTTGGCGCTGCGTATTGTGTGGTGGATCCGGTAGTGGGTGCCATGGGAGGGGCGAGGATGGCTGAAAACTGTGGTTGGGATGGAGCGGCTTGGGCGGATGAAGGGGCAGATTGGAAATCATCAAAGTCGTCGTCGTCCTCCCCAAGACCCTGGGTGGTAAGCCCGCTAGTGCCTTGGTTTCGTGGTGCTGCTGGCGCTGGTTCAACATCTCCGAAATCTAACAGATCTCCTTCGGGCTCCTTAGGTGCAGGTGGCTTCGTTTCTCGTTTAACAGGGGCGGCCGGAGTTGACTCAGGTCGTCGCATTGTCGAAGTCGAGGGACTTGGAACAGCATCACCCTCGTCATATTCTTCAAAACGATTGCTCCTCCTTCCACTATCATGGAATCCACCTGTGCTGCCGCCGTAGTCGCCTGTACTTCCACCAAACCCACCCCCATCTCCATATACACCTCCGCTGTAACCCCCATAACCCGCATCATCACTCCCGAAGCCTCTGTAACGAGAGCCACCCCCGAAAGAACTAAGAGACATGCCCCCTTCAATTCCCCCAAATTTATTTCGATTTGCTCTGGCCTTTTTTCTCTCTGCGCGGATCATCTCGACATCGCTCAAAAGTTTCGCCAGCTCCTGGGAGCGGTTGCGGACATTTATGCCTTGATCCTTCCCATTTTGGTCAATGTAATGGAACTGGCGCAGCATTCGAAGGAGGGAAACGTGGGAGCGTGCATCGTCGATGACTCTTTCTGAGCCGTTCTTAACAAGGAATTCCAGGAGTTGTAAAGCCTATAAAGGTAGAGAGTCAAGGGGTTAGAGAAACTCGAGTTCGGGATCCAAATGTCATTCTACGAGGCCCTCACCTTATAAATTTGCCGCCACTCTTCCGCGGTCTTTTCGGTAAATCGTTTGTATATCATTGGCATAATCTCATTGAGCAATTGACTGGTAACATTGTTAATTATTCGAGGTTACGCAGCGACTTGGGCAAGGAAGCAAAGAGGGCCGGGGCGACTAACTAGCTATGCGTGGCATTTGCAATCTCCTGCATAAGGGTAGACGAGGCACCCCAAGGTTCATTGTTCGTTGCTTCCCGAACCTGTACCAATTGAGTAAGCATCTGTTATCCGGAATGGCGCGTTTCGCCGCATGGTCGGGTTTTGCCCAAACAGATAGCTCGAAAAAAACTGACCTTCGATTCCATCTCGGTATAGTTCATCACAGCTACAAGCAAGCCATTTGCAATTAGCCAAACTAGTCCGCAATATCATAAAATGGTACGTAGAGATATCCGATAAGACCCGCATTGGGTGATGAAACCCAACCACCAAACCCTAACAAAGCTCGTGGGAAAGGGAGGCGAAACCAAGGGGGCAACCAACCATTTTGCACTTTTCGCACGCCTGCCTTCAAATCATACAGCGTCAGGTTGCTGACCTGATCCTTCAAGGAGTTGAAGTCCATTGTGTGCGGAGAGGCGTGTTTGCGCTTATCAGGGGAGAGGACAAGTAGACGACGGGGGAGCGACTCGGGGTCGGGTGTCCGAGGATAGGGGGCTCGATCAGCGGGTTCGGGAGGGTATTGCGCGGCCGTAGTAGTGGGACGGAGAGGGCAAATGGCAGCCAGGCTCTGTTACCGCAGCTTGGACAGTCGTGGGGAGTGGAGGGTGGATGGAGAGCGAAGATGAGAGTTGAGGTTGGGCATTGAAGCAGACGATGTTGGTTGCTCGCGTCGGCTTGCCCGTCTCAGCCGCATCCTGGCCCGCCTGCAAGGGGAAGGTTTTCCCGAGACCTGTCCCTCGCTAAACCTAATTGAGTGGCATGTCTTGGCATTATCACGTGGTTTCCTGTTCCACGGTTCCGCTGCGGGATCTATAAAACTCTAAAAATTCAACACGCAACCACACAGACTTCATTAATAATTAAAGTATTCGTTCACACCTGATATCAGGAATATGTAAGAGACTAGACAGGATATATACAGTCTAAGGATATATAAAACAACATGAAACATCAAAACCCCGAGGTAAACCATAAATAGTAACAAACAAGAAAAGAACAAGAAAACATCCCAACCCAAAACAAAGAATCACCGCTTGAAATACCTCCTCTCCAGCGTCCGAAGCACCACATAGGATATAAGCGTAAATGAAAAGGCGAGCTCGAAGCCAATATCCCCACCTTTCCCAATCTTGCGCGCAATAGGACCGACAAACCAGGTCTGCGACATTCCAACAATCACCCCCGCAACACCGCAGAAAAACGCTGTAACAGCTGCGAATCCAGGCGGGAGTTTGGAAGGCTGGTCATAATCTTCTAGGCAGTAACCGCCTGTACCCCTTCTGAAAATTATGTGTTCGCCAAACGAGATGCCTTCGTAGATTGAAAGCCAGTACCCCTATCGAGTTGGATTCATTCGTCAGTTATGCGCAAAATGTAAAGAGGATTCATTGCTGGAGGTGTGAGAACAAGACTTACAATAATCAACATAAAGTTCTCCAAAACAGGCTCGAAATGAGTGTATCCCGGAACGGCCACACCGATATAAATCAAACTTCCGAAAAAGGACCAGACATAGCGAGGCAGCTTCGCTGTCTTCTCGTGCAGGATCTGTAGACTGAAGCCCATGGAGTAGATGTTGGGGCTGTTGTTGCCAACGATGCTAAGTGCCAGGATGACCAGGCAGAATTTACCAAATCCACCCAGCTTAGGTACTAGAATCTGCGCAAGTAGGCCACCGACATGGTTATCACGATAGGCCGCAGCGTAGACAGGGTCGTTCACGGTAGCAGTGGCAATGGCAAGTCCGAGCGATTGAGTGAAGATAAGCGAGGGGAGCAAGCCGGAGAAAACTGCGAAAAAGACCTTCTTCCGGCTGGTAGTGATTGGCTGGTACACGCAGTAATCAGCAGACATGGTGGTCCAGCCAGTAGAGAAACCAAATACAGCAGATGCGAACGACAAAACACGCCCTGCTTCTGTAGGTCCGGTGTTCAAAGGGATGTTATCGAATTTGCCGGAATGCGCATAGGTTCCGAGAACGATCAGGAAGACGATAAAGCACGGAACCCAGGAGCATGATTCGTATATATGAACGATTTTGTAGCCGAAGAGCGTGACGAGGTAGGTCGCTGCGCCGATAATCAGGATTCCCGCCCAGCCGGGAACATCATTATTCACGGCATGGATCAGTTGCGCCCCAACGATGATATTCACACAGGACCACCCGAGGCAAGCGAGTGCAGTCAAGGAAACCGCTAAATGGAATGTTAGTTTTCTCTCTTCCACGACTGCAATACAGGAGGGAGGGGTATGCGACTTACCGAGCTTCACACCGTAGTATCCAAAGTAATACCTTGACAGTACCATTTGCCTCAACCCCAATCTAGCCCCAAGTGTCGAGAAGAAGCACACAGGCAAGCTTCCCAAAATGTTGAAGAAGACAATGACAAGAAATCCGTCAACGAAACCCAGCCCGAAAACCGGCACCGCGAGAATCCCAATCGCAAAAGCGCTGACGACCATGTTGACCGAAAACCACTAAAAGGAAGGCAAAAAAAAAAAATCCATGATTAACGTTTGCAGGTAGGCGGGGCACGAAAGCTAGGCGGTTCTCAAGGCACAGCCACGAGAGGAGATAAATTGCATACCATCGTGCTCAACTTGATCACATTGGTGTCTGTTCTCTCGTGCTCGAGCACGCGCTCAATTCCCCGCTGCTCGACGCCATATTTGCCGGTGAACCGCTGCAGTCTCGCGATAAAACCATCCTTGATATCAATGGAATTTTCCGGGGAGTAATTTGGATCGTCCACTTTGGGAGATTTTTCCGTCAAACCGGCCTCGATATCGGGAATGGCGCCCATGCTGAAGGGAGAGGGGGTTTCTGGGCTTGTGAGACTGCGATTTTAGCCTGCACAAGAGAGGAAGAAAGTCAGCGGGGGGAAAAAAATTTCTCAGCAAGAACACATGGAGCAAAGTGGAAAACAGTACAGTATAGATAGCACATACCTATTCTTATTTTGGATAGACTCCTCACAGATATGTGCCCATAATCTGTAAAAAGGAAAAAAGCTGGCGGGGCGGGAGAAATATTATATCTTTTTTTCTTTTTTTCTCCTGTGAACTGGAATCGCGGAAACACGACCCAGATTTTCCTACCAGACCCACCTTGATCCTGATAAGGGATACCGCCCGAGGCTGCTGATAAGCTTCCAGCATCCTTCTAAAAATCGGGACCGAAATATAGTTAAAATGCGCCGGTGAAGAGTTGGTGTCGCGCCACTGCATGATAAGAGCAGCCGATAACTCAAAGTTCGTGTTGAAGCTTGGGATGCCCGGCTATTCAACCTAATCTTAGAAGTTTTTAAAAATTCAATAAGTAACTTTGCCAGATTCTGGTACAAGTTCAATTATGTAAACATGCTTATTCTGGTCTCAATCAAGAACTCCCCAGTGTAGCTGTCGATACAGCATCACCCTCAAGCCCGAAGGATGAGGCGCTCGGCGCCAAGTGGTTAATCAGACTAGGGCAAAAATATTTACGAGAGTCAATTGACAAAGAGCATTGGATAGTTTTCAGGCATCGTTGACGAGCCTAGGAATCACAGTATGCTGATGGTAAGCGACAAAGGAGTAAATGATGGATGAGATCAATTTATGCTTAAAAAAAGAAGCTTATATAATCCCTGCAGCCTGCAGGAAAGCAACCCTCCACGTGGCCAGGATCAACGGTGATTGGACAGCCCTATGCAAGTAACAATCTCAACTACTGCCAAAGAACAAACAAACAGCATGTAAATTAGGTCTTTTTTTAAAAGTGAATTTAGCAGTAAAGTCCTACATAATACTAAATACAACAGAAACAGAACCAGAACCAGGGAAAGATAATATGATGACAAAATATGCACAGACCTGGCGCGCTGACCCGAAAAAATCGCGACTTTCCCCAGCCTTTAGAAAAGGAGAGGAGAAAACCGGAACCAGCAAGCCGGAATAGAAGATAAAGCATGTGTCCATAGAGCCTAGAATCCCAACGTGGGGAAAAGATATCAAAGCAGATAAACAGGACGGTTAAACATAAAAGTAAAAAGGTAAAAAGGGTGCACCGTCTTTTTTCAACTCCAACCCCTTTCCCCCTCCCATTGATTTGAGAGACCACAAGGCAGAAAGGATAACACAAGGAACACCAACCTCATGCCGGCAGTAAAATCGTACCATTTCCATTCGTTAGAAATGAGAAGGCCGGCCAATTGACCGGAAGGGTATCGAAACCTCCCTACTCCGAAGTTGAACATGTTTCGAACGAAAAAAAAAGAAGAAACGGAATAAAAAGAACGCTTCGCTCCTCCCCAAAAACAAAATGAATAGAAAACAAAAAAGAAATGACGCTGACAATCCATTCATTCATTATAAAACTTCCTCATGATCAAATGCAAAAACAGGTTAACGTTCACCCGCAGCGCCCCTTCAAAAAAGTCCATAAATTGCGTATTATTGAACTGCGCCTGAAGAAGGTCGTCAAGCGGGACTTGCGCGTTGGCTCCGGGTATCATCATATTGCCGCTACTTCCGTCAATCGTGAAAACGCCAACTTCGTTGCTAGAAATCGTAAGGTCAACCCGGTCCCATTGTCGTTCGGTATATCCTCTCCAATATAAAAGGACACCCTTTTCGGACAGGTTCCGGGCGGAGTATTTGAAGGAGCCGAATTTAAAGACGCGACCGGATCGTTGTAGCTCACGTTCGTGATCCCATTGCTTCGTGAACGGCATAAGGAAGCGTTTCTTTCCTTTCTTGTTCTGCAGAGTTATCATGGCCTGCTCAATATAGTCGTTGTACGTTTTTAGCTGCTGCTCAAGATACACTGTTTGATCGTTGAGTCGGTCAAGAGTAAGGCGGACACTTTCCAGTTCTCGTTGACGTTGTATTCTCCGACGGTGTTTCGTACGGATATCGACTGCGATTGCATTCAGAAGGTCCTGGTAATGGTTTCGTCGTGATATACGTCCTGCTTGCTCTAGATGAAGAATATTTTCCAATGCGGTTCCCTTCAAATCCGGATAGGACATGGAACCAATATCGATCAGAGTATTTGCATCGGAGTATGCTCCACGTTTGCGGCTGCTTGATGATAGCTCGTCTCGGACGAGTGCATGCCAACGCTCCACATCTTCTTCGGTAGGAGGCTTAACCATAATCTCCATCAAATTCGCACCGGATTGAACTCGGATAATATAAAGGATACATCGCTTCGTTTCCATGAATAGTGCCTTAATTTCGGCATCGGGATCTAGCTTGGACTTAGTATAGTTATTAACAGGACAATATGCAAGACTGAAACTCACCTTCCACATTGTGAAGCTTTGGGGTCAATGTCAAACTTATTTCCGACGAGCTCACACTCATGAGCTCATTTTCGTTGCTCTTAACGCTGCCTAGATCGCGTATCACTTCTTTCATTGTGTCATCGTGGTCGACGCAGATGCTACTTATCTCGGCGGCGACGAGTTGGTGGATCGAAAATATGTCGGACATTTTGATATAAAGCGTTGGCTTCGTTTTGGCATAAAGGTCATTGAATTCGTCAATATCGAAGTGTGACTCCGCATCCGGCACTGTAACCACTGTTATTTGTTAGTGAGATTCGTCATATATAGATGAAATATACTTACTATTTCCCCAAATAGTCCCCATCCTTTGGACGGATTCTTCGATATAACCATTCAGCGGTTGAAGGTAGACATTTTCATTGCCGAAAAGGCGGCCCGATGCGACCTGTCCTATCACTTTCCCAATCTCCCCCAAATTCCGCTTCTGCTCTTGCGTCAGGCCACGGTCCACCACTCCGAACTTCTCAGGTTCCATAAGTGCTGGGTGCAAATAGTTCTTCCACACCCATTGCCCGGCAATCTGCAGGATATATCCATGATCCTCGTTTTCAAATTTGGCAATTAGGTACTCGTAAATTTGCTGGGCCACGAATCTCACTCCAAAGGGCATCCGATGTAGGAATTCTTCGAGCGCGCTGAAAAATTGGTCCGCAATATCGCGGAGATCCTGCAAATGACGAATGAAGGTAGCTCGTGTTTCAGGGTCCCTAATTGCCTCTTCCCTGGGAACGTCTGGCCGTCTTCTGCTCTTCTGGCCAGTTCGAAGTTCTTCGTTACTAATTGCAGAGCGGTATATTTGCATGGGGTCGCTTTCCAAGTCAAGTTCTGTGTTCTCAATGATATTGTCTTTGACGAGCGGCCCCATAATATCTCGCATAAATTTCCGATCTTTGGGAGATTTAATGTAAGCACCAAACAATTTGTTCCAGAAGGAGTTACAGCGCAGATAATCTTGGAGTGAAACTGAGTGGTCGATTTCCTCCTTTGCCGACCGGACGATGAGCTTTATGAGGTAGTATTCCTCACGTCGTTTCTGAGAATACCCAAAGAGGCCCATAACCAAATGCTTGATTCGCTCGGACTCCTTTTCGGGAGTCGCTTGCTCGCGTATTCGTCTAAAAAGCCGGGCAAGATACTGAGGTTGTGTTTGAAGAACAAAAAAGAGCTCTTGGTAATGCTCCAACTTTCGTCGCGAGTTTTTGTTCAGGGCTTTGAGGTCAAAGGGGTCTTTGGATGATATGTCGCTGTTTGGAAGTAAAGCTCCGACATGCCCTCCAAAGTGTTTTTGATGTTTCACGACTTCGTCCAGTGTAATCTTGTTTTTCACGAGAAGTGCGATTTTAATATCCAGCTGGGTGATATACTGGTCAGCCATTTCGTTTTGCCGCACATGCTGTACCACAGTTTTTCGAAGCCGTTCAAATTCAATCTCTTCGTCGAAATCGAAGTCGCTATCGTTGAGGAGATGGACAAACCCCTTGATCGTACCAACGGGGGGATTCTTTCCGCTGGTAAGACTTTTATAAGCCTCACCTTGAATTTTTGCTCTGACGAAGCTTTGAACCTTGATAACTTTCTCCATGTTCTCTCGATAGAAGCGACGCTTTTCAGCAAAGCGGCGGCGCACAAGGAAAGCTCTAATATGAGATTGGAATTCGGTTATCGCGTTTTCCTCAGCGTCAAGACTAGCCAAATCCTGACCAACGTCAATCCTGACAAGCATGGCGCGTGTGAGGGCCTGGAGTTGTATAATTTCCTCGCTCGATGACTCGAGTTCAGAAAGCAACCCGCCAATATTTATTCTCAGTATTGCAGCCTTTGCTAGACCCTGGAGCCTGGTGATGGTTGAAGTTTCCTGGAGGAGAGAATTTCTGTCCGCTAATTGGCGTTTCCGCAAAAGGAACCCTCTGGATAGAGACTGGATCGTGAGGAAACCCGTTTCATTGTCTCGCAGGGCATTCTTTATTACGTCGACAGAGCTTCGCAAAGACGAACCTCGGACAGCACTTTGCAATCGGACAATAGAGGAAACCTGGTCCTTGAGTTGAGATTTAAGAGTTTGGATGTTACTTCTTGCCGCAGCTCCGCGAGCATAAGACTGGAGCGTGAGCCATTTGTCAGTCATGTTGGCTAGGGATAGTCTTTGGAAATCATATGCCTTTCGCATCGCAAGACCCCGGGTTGCCGATTGCAGCAGTGTTATTCCATGGACATTAGTTCGAAGCGCTGATTTAACCTGGGCAACCTTCTGTCGCTCCAACATACCCCTAATTGCGGCTTGGAGGGATTGAACTTCGCCTTCAGCCTCTCTCGTTTGTTCGTATTGATCGTACGCTTGACTTCGGGCTAGGGCGCCTCTAATCGCCGCTTGGATTTGTTTAATTCCAGATTCTTCCTTGCGTGCTCGGGTCTTTAATAGTTGGACATCTGATCGAATTCTGTTCGCCCGGATAATGCTTTGCAACATCAAAATTTCTGGTTCGATCTGTTTCCAGGTCTGCTCGCTGCGTTCATTACTGCTCCGAACAAGGAATCCACGGGCCGAAGACTGCAGGTTGACAGCAAATCGCCGCATGCTCAAACGGTAATCCGCTATTTCTCTAGCCCATTCACCTCTTATCCTTGACTGTAATTCGACTAGTTGGGCCTCGCTATCCCAAAGCTCCTGCATCATATTTCCTAGTCTCAAACGTACAAGCGCACCCCTTATTTGAGACTGAAGGTCGGTGATGACAACCTCCTGCTCATGGAGTTCCCTATTGATGCGGTCCTCTTCTGACTCGACAGGCTCGGGTTCGGGTTCAGGTTCAGGTTCAGCACCAAAGCTCGCGCCCATTCCGGAGAAGCTTGGCATGGGAACGCCAGACTTATCTAGGCCCTTTTGCATTTGCTCAAGTTCATGATGTTCGAATTCGAGTTGGCCAACGAGGTTGCCGATACGGAAGTCGACAATCCCTTTTTTGTACAGCAGCCATGACAAGGCATGGATACAATGTATAACTTTGGGGATGTTTTTCTTCTCGTAAAGATCGATCAACTCAAACCTAAACAAATCCGGAAGTTCAACTTCTTTCAGTAGCTGGAAAAAAAGAGCGATGTTGTCGGAGTGGCGGTATTGCAACTTTGGGTGTCTGAATATGCGAAATGTTCGATGCGGGTACAAGGCTTGGACAACTTCTGCAAGAGTCACCCCATCCCGCAAAGCCTCTTCCAGCTGGACGATCGGTGGAATAGTTTTGTGGATAACGTCTTCAATCCATTCCTTGGCTTCTCCAATATGGCAGAGGTATTCGTAGGCCTGTATAAATTGTCGTTGTTTATCCATCCAGCTACTCTCTGCCCATGCGGATGCTTTGCCTCGCTGAGGACCAGCCGGTGACTTTGTCGCTCGAATTGAGTCCGCACGCTTTAGACGACGTCGTCCTTGCAACCCAGCCACCGAAGGAACAACAGACGCCATAGCGAAATCTTCGCTTTCATTTTGGGCGAATTTAGAAAGCGTGCGCAAATGTCTAGTTGAGGATTTTTGGAAAGTTTCTAGCTCTGGCGCGGTGAAGGCGGTTGGTAATGCGGGCGGCTGCGGACTAGATTGGGTCCTGGAATGCCCTCGCCAGCTGTATGGTGATGGCGTTCGCTCGGGGGGGTCAATATTCTCCTGAAGCCGCGAGGATCCACCATCATAGCTCTCTATAGACATAGGCTGCGTAGGCAGGGTAGAATCATATTTATACGTCGGGTTGGCCATCGTTTGGCTGCGCGGACGAGTCAATTGTTCTGGTGGAAGGGAGGCGCGATTGGGCGCCTGTGGAAGTGGACGTAGAGAGCGACGAACATTCCCATACGTCTCACTTGCGCTCGGTGGGGGGGACGCCCTCCCATATCGATTCTCCCCCTGGCTTAGTCGTCCTTTGGCGCCATGGGAATCAGAGAGAAAGCCATTGGAGGAGTTCGAGGACAAAGTGCTTGTTCGACTGGGCACAAAGGAGTTGGAATATGTGGAATAGGCAGAGGAGTTGGTGGATGCGGTTGAGCCATGGCGAAGTGGGCTCGATGGGTTGGGCGATAGATCTGTTTGGGACCGTCTGAAATTATGGAGGTTTGACATCACGACAGCAAGTCAAAGAGAAAAGCACGCTCAATGAAAAGAAAATTCGGGCTCTCAGCTGCGCGCATGCCGTCTCATAATACGGAGAGGAGTTGGATGTCAAAGGGCTTTCAAGGTGTGCGCCGGGGCAATTGGAAGCTAGTGGTTCTGCCAACGATGGAGGGGTGCACCAACAGCTAACAGCCGCAAAGGCCCCAACACGGGATGACAGGAGGGCAGCAGAGATGGAATAGGATTGGCGAAGACGTGCCAGACTGTGTCGCCAGCTTCAACAGCGTCGAGGTTGAGATGTTGTCCTCCTGGCTGCGATGTCGTCGCCAAATCGCATTTGTTGATGTCAAGAGCGGTGGAACCAGCACCAAAACAAAGTTCCCAAAACGGCAAGGCGGCTCTGCAGATCACCTGACCGTTATCCGCACGTGACGATAAGCCCCAGTGGAGCCGCTAAGATAAGCAGTCACGTGGCAGCCAGGACAGGCTAGCGCGGCTGGAAGGTCCCCACAGTCGGAAAAATCTTATCAAAATCTGTCGCCGCGAGCTTTTTTCTTTCTTCTTTTCTTCTCTTTTTTTCCTTTGGGAAAGACGCTTTCTCCCCTTCAACAGAACGTTTCTTGGCCTCTGTTGTTGGTATTTCTGTACATATCTCTGCCTCTCATTCTTTTGCTTCTGGCAAATCTATTTTTCCCGTCTTCGCCATGCCAATTTCCAATGGAGATGCCTCCGGCAGCGCCTTTGAGCGTTTCACCGGCAAGCCGGAGTTCTTAGACCATACCAAGGCTCTGGAGGTTCTGAAAGATGAATACTCCGGAGATGGCTTGGATGTCAAGCAATTGCTTGATTCCGACAAGCGAGGTGCCTTGACCTACAACGATTTCCTCATTCTTCCAGGATATATTGGTTCGGAACCACATTCAAAAGCTTCAATGTGAACTCAATTAACCGGGATAAACAGGATTCGCCGCGTCCGAGGTGTCCCTCGAAACTCCTGTCACTAAGCGTATCACGCTGAAGGCCCCGCTTGTGTCTTCCCCCATGGACACTGTGACGGAGCACTCGATGGCCATCCATATGGCCCTTCTTGGTGGTCTCGGAGTTATCCACCACAACTGCTCTGCGGAAGACCAAGCAGAGATGGTAAGAAAGGTCAAGCGATATGAAAACGGATTCATTTTGGACCCTGTTGTCCTTTCCCCCACCACAACCGTGGCAGAGGCAAAGGAACTGAAGGCCAAATGGGGCTTTGGTGGATTCCCAGTCACAGGTTAGTCATTTCCCCTTCGTCAGCATATCTAGTTCCGTTTGCAATGATGTTTTCAATTCTTTTTTTATAACTTTCGTTCATCTGCAGTAGCGAAAGCTACCCTGGAGAGCCAAGATTTTTTGTCTGAGACTTGCAATCAATATGTTTCGTATATTTGGTTTTGTTTCCACCATGAACCCGACTAACTCGGATGGTACGTGTAGAAAAGGGAACTCTCCGCTCTAAGCTGGTTGGAATGATCACCAGCAGAGATATTCAATTCCATACTTCCGTCGACGACCCCGTCACAGCCGTCATGTCCACCGATCTCGTCACTGCCCCTTCAGGGACCACGCTGGCCGAGGCCAACGAAGTCCTGAGAGCCTCCAAGAAAGGAAAACTTCCCATCGTAGACGAGGAGGGCAACCTCGTCTCTCTCCTCTCCCGATCCGATCTCATGAAGAACCACTACTATCCACTTGCCTCCAAACTCCCTCACTCCAAGCAGCTTATTTGCGCTGCCGCCATTGGCACTCGCCCCGAAGACAAAGACAGACTCCAAAAGCTGGTGGAAGCCGGCCTCGACATTGTCATCTTGGACAGCAGCCAAGGCAACAGCATGTATCAAATCGAAATGATCAAATACATCAAGGAGAAATACCCCGAGATTGATGTTATCGCCGGCAACGTCGTTGTCAGAGAACAAGCTGCCTCCCTCATTGCTGCTGGCGCTGATGGTCTCCGCATTGGCATGGGTAGCGGCAGTGCTTGTATCACCCAGGAGGTCATGGCCGTTGGACGGCCACAGGCCGCCGCCGTGCGCAGCGTCTCCCAATTTGCCGCCCGCTTCGGTGTCCCCTGTATCGCCGACGGCGGTATCCAGAACATCGGCCACATTGTGAAAGGTCTCGCCATGGGAGCCACCACTGTCATGATGGGCGGCCTCTTGGCCGGAACCACCGAGTCCCCCGGAAGCTACTTTGTCAGCAGAGAAGGCCAGCTCGTCAAAGCCTACCGGGGAATGGGCAGCATTGACGCTATGGAAGATAAGAAAGCTGGTGGCAAAGATGGCAAGGGAGGAAATGCCGGCACTGCCAGATACTTCTCCGAGGGTGACAGACTTCTTGTCGCCCAGGGTGTTTCCGGATCTGTCTTGGATCGCGGCTCCGTTACTAAGTTCGTGCCGTACCTTATGGCCGGTATCCAGCACTCCCTCCAGGATATCGGTGTCAAGAGCTTGCAGGCGCTTCATGAGGGTGTCTCTAAGGGCTCTGTAAGATTCGAGGTGCGCTCTGTCAGCGCTCAGGCTGAGGGTAACGTCCACGGCCTGCACAGCTTTGACAAGAAGCTCTACTCTTGATTCTCTTAAGTGGCGACTTTGATATCTTGCCATCCCTGATCAGGGGGGTGGATGAGCTTGTTTTACGGAGTTGTTGGGCGGTTTGGTCGGGTTTATTTTTACGGTATTTTTATATTATAATTATGGCAAAAAAAGTTGATGCAGTCCATGATTACTAGCCTTATGTTAACGCGATGAAGAAAGACATTCTTCCAGTTTGAAGTTTGATGATTTTGGTTTTCGTGTCTTACTTTTAGGCGTCAGAGTCTTCGAATCGGTAAGAGAACTAGATGATAGGTCTTTCAGTAATGAGATCGATAGATTTCGAGATCTTTTCCTTGTAAACGGCAGATCTGTCAGTTACTAAATATGGTTATTTAGCGCTCCAATACGCTGCTCTGTAACCGTAACCTCCTCTGTCTGGCGCCTCGCTTTCTGTCGTTTCTAGCTATGTAGCTGATGGGCAGAATGGTGACAACTCATAATCACGTTGTTTATCAGGATGCACTATATCCTGCTGAGAATTATACCCTAATCAATCCCCCCCATATTATCCTCTCGTTTCTCACGTACAAGAGTTACCTGGAACGGCCCTACAACAGAGCTTTCCTTTACCCCCCAATTCACCTCCACCTCAAACCTCTCAAGTCCCCCAACCTGCCGCATAGCCTCAAAGATCCGGTCTTCCCAGATAGGTATTTGGGAAGATGTACCACGTATCAGTCTAACATGGAGCGTTTGTAAACCGCTCATCCCCGCGAGCGTACTCCAGAGCGGTTTCCAGCGTCTATCGAACTCCTTGTCCACGAGGGTAGAGTAAGCTGCTCCCGTCCCGTAGGGGTAATCAATCTCGACCTCTGAGAATATCCATTCCAGTCGAATGCTTCGGATGCAATGCATGCGCTGCGGGGGGATTGTTGAGGTGAATAGGGTGATTGTTGTTAGGTTTTTGAAGATGAATGTGTTTTGGGAGTAGAGGAGGGGGATGGCTTCGGTGTAGCTAACTCTCTTAGTCCATGACACAGCTCGATTCCGACAAAAGTCTCACAGTCCGACAGTAAGATATCAACTTACATTCGGCGACATGTGAGCACAACCGCTAATAGATTCCACGAAGCATAACGAGAGGTGAATATCCTTCGATAGCAATGAGACGAGCACGGTCCGACTGCACTCGAACAGCGGCGAGAGACAAGCTTGCCGGAGTGTGAGAAGATATGGAAGTCTGATGGTGCACGATAGGTTGCTGCTGGTTTGTCAGGGGAGTGGAAGACCAATTCATAGATTATTTCTCGCAGCTCCAGTGGAAGTCTTTTGAAGAGGACTGATTGTGTCTGTTCTAGGGATTTCTGCCTCCGCCAGAGGATCCGGGCAGGTTTGGTAAGGGGCATGGTGAGGGCTCGTTTGCGTGGAGTCATCTTGCTGTGCCTTGTGGTCATCATTATTTACGAGTATTAGGTGGTAGATTGTCAATCTGAAGGCTGCCTGGATAAATATCAAGGGTCCTGGTTAATGTATTTAGTTGTTTGGTGTAGTTCATCTCGGTAAAGGCAATATCCCGGCAAAGACTATGTAGAGTAGATATGAATCTGAATTGCCGCCAGAGGCCCTGTCCAAAGCAGCATTTAATTCGCCTGTCTCTTATCACCGTTTGCCAGCACGACAGAAACTCTACGGAGCTAATCTGTCTCATCACTCTCCAAATTGCTGAAGCTCCTCAAAGTTCAAGTCCCTATGGACCTCGGGAATATCGCCAATGGCTAGCCCGGCTAACTCTTCGCCCCGCGAACACTGCTCGCAACGCCGGATCGGCCTTGGTAATTGCACGGACGGCACTCGGCAACTCGTTCTTCTTATTTATATCCTGTGAACTCCCCAGACGGACTGTGAGGAGGGTAACATGCTTCCCTTCCCAGTAAGTCTCCAATTGTCGCAAACTTCTACGGGCCACCTGCGCAACATTATCCTTCAGCTCGCGACCAACAGCTGTGATTTCTACTGTTCTGCTGGTGGACGAGCAGTTGCGCCTGGTTATCTGTGCTCCCAAGGCACCTCTCGCGTTGGTCAGAAAGCCCGTCTATCGACGATTCGGAGGGTGCCGCAGTATCGAGACATGGCTCCCAAGGCGAAAGAGGGAGGAAAGGTGGACCGCTCGATACCGAGACCGAGCTCGAGGTGAGTCTCAGAAAACTGGAATATATAGTTCCTTGGTGTACTACTTCAAAATAGAAAGAGACAACATTAATGCGATCTTCTACGATTTCTAGTGTAATCCTCGTCTCCCCGCAAAACGAAGTTCTCCTACTCCACCGCGTGAAAACCTCCGCTTCTTTCCCTTCCGCCCATGTCTTCCCCGGAGGAAATATATCCTCACAGGACGGAGATAACTTCCCCCCAGCGGGACACCCAGATAGCCATGATGAAGGCCCTCACTACCGAAGAGCAGCTATCCGCGAGCTATTCGAGGAAAGCGGCATTCTACTCGCAAAGGACAAGGTCACTGGCCAAATGATCCACGTAAACGCGGAGCAGAGGGAGACAGGGAGACATGCAATCCACAGAAATGAAATCACCTTCACGCAGTGGCTGAAGAGCATAAATGAGGCAGCAGAACCGGATATTGGTCAGACATACCACCAGAACCCCCCTCCGCTATATAAACATAAAAAACTATAACTGGGGTGCCGTTGGGTTGACCAAAAAGCCGCTGTTTGTGCCAGATAGATCCCCTTCTTCCATTCTCCCACTGGATAACCCCAGCGACGAACCCGAGACGATTTACGACACAGATGTACCTCTACTTCCTTCCCTTGTCTCCAGAATCCAACAGCATAATCTCCGAAGGCGTCCCTGGGAACGAAGAGGGAGAGGTTCAAGTCCCAACATCTGACGGCGGGTTAGAAATCACTGAGGCCCGATTCCTCCCTCCATCAGACTGGTTACGCCTTGCAAAGAAAGGAGACGTCATAATGTTCCCTCCGCAGGTACTGTTGCTAACCTTCGTCTCCCAATTCCTTGAACGGGTGGGCGAATATGCTTCCACCGTCTCCAAGGAGGAGTCTGCGAAGAGACGGGCTGAACTGGTGGAGTTTGTGCATTCTGGGTCGCCTCCGTGGAAGGATAAGTATATCTCTCCAACAGCCATCGGGCGGGTTCCCGATGGACGGGCGATTCTGACGTTGGATTACGTGGGACCTGAGCTTCAAGGATCTGGCAAGAAGGGAGAACCGGACAGAGTGGTGCTTGTTCGGTTTCTCAAGGAGGGACCGAGACAGGTGGAGATTCGGTGGAGGAGCGAAATCGTAAAGGAAGAGAAGCAAGCGAAGAGTGCTTTGTGAGCTGCAATTGCACCGGCTATATGGAGGAAGTTTAGATGTTATAGAACTTACATGATATCCATTGGATAGATATTACCATGCGACTCCTTCCGTAATATAAATCTCGAGCATACAATAATAGTATCCAAGAGGCAACCGAGATGCGCCCTAACCCCACGCACACCTCGCTAAACACCACGACCCAACAGGCCTTAAACCTAAAACCTCGGGATCGGTCACATGACGCACAATTCCCTTCGCGATCTCAAGACTTCAACGCCAGAAAAAACATTCGACCAGACCACAACGACCACGCAAAAACAGCCCCCCGTCTCACCACCTTTTTCAACCCCCCGACAATCCCACAAATCCGCCAAAATGGAGAACGAGAAGGGAGAAATCGTTGACCTGTACGTATCCCCCCCTCCTCCCGCGTTTCCGGTTTCCACCCCTCCTTCGATCGAGAGAACTCCAACCGGCCTCTGCTTTGCCCGCGGACCATCGAAAAAGAGAGAAAGAAAAATATATAAGAGGGGATATTTTCCGCAATTCGCAGCATGAAAATCGAACATCCGACAACCCCCATTAGGGGATAAAAGAATTTCGGGCATATATAAAAATGGAACAAGGACAATTTCTAACCCTTCCTTCTTCGCAAAATTACAGCTACGTCCCCCGCAAATGCAGCGCCACCAACCGCATCATCAAGGCCAAGGACCATGCCTCCGTCCAAATCAGCGTCGCCAAGGTTGACGAGAACGGCCGATACACCGGCGAGAACCAGGTATATGCTCTCTGCGGATTCGTACGGGCTATGGGCGAGAGCGACGACAGCTTGAACCGCCTCGCGCAGCGGGATGGTCTGTTGAAGAATGTCTGGAGCGGAAGCTCCCAGCGTTAAATTTGCTGGGTTGTTTGTTGTTGTTTGTCAAGGGGAAGTGGGGGTTGGGTTGGGATGGGATGGAGGATGGGTGATTGATGGTGAGATATATTCCCTTCGATTCTGCTATGGGGGGTAGTTGGGGGTTGCGGTTTGGGAGAGACGTTTTTTACTGACTGGTGTCCTTTTTATGACTACAGATAGACCCCGTGAAATGAGCGAGGCAAACCCTGGGAAATTTACCGGAGTTTTTTTTTCCAAGGTTCTTTCTTAGAGAGAAAATAATATATCCTCTTGAACCTTTTTTCTCCCCTTTCTTCCTTTTTCTCGCGACAAATCAATGGGATGGAGCTCCCTGTACGAAACTCAGAAAAGGACATGATATTTTGACTTCTCGAACCGTTTTCCTATCCCAGATGCACCCAAGGAGCTCCTTTCTACTTCCTCCGTACAAGTCTCGAAAGTGAACACCCGTCAATGCTAAGATTCCTGATACCCCAGTGCCGTTTGGTCGCGGGTCTTCATTCATCCAGTTCATATCTCACTCAGTTCATGTCCTTTAACTTTCATGGGAATAATCAGAAAAACACTCTCTTCATTTGGTTCCAAACTTTCTTCTTTTCCCATTCTCATGTCTAGACTCAATCCTTTTCAACCCAACCCGGCAACATAACCCCCTCCCCTCTTCCCCCCTCCCCACCACACCCCCGAGAATCCACCGGCTACTCCATTCCATCAACCTGTGTTGTTTGTCTGGAGCCAGCGGAACGTGTGATATATCGGGCGTGAAACTGGGGCTTGCTCACGGGGAGAGGGGAGGGGAGTTTACCAAAAAAAAAAAGCCGGGGAGATTGTGTTTTTTTTAAAAAAAAAACCCCGCCTGCTGAAGAGCTGTGATGGTCAAGATTCACTCCTCGGAGCACAGATACGGGCGGGACATTTTTCTGTTCTTCTTCTTCCATTCTTCCTTTTTTTAGACAAAAATTATCTTTTTAGAACCTGTTCTGTCTTCGGATGGAATGTGGGTTAGAAATTGGATTCCGTTAACTACGAGTAGTTCCTGGTATATGATGGCCAGCAAGAACGGAATCGAACAAACACCCTTAAATACCGCCATGCGATTTAACGAGTAGATTTAACTAGAACGGAAGGGATATGAATATTCTTCGTCAACAGATCGTTTCTTTTATATCTACGGCTTTTTGGTAATCCTCTACACTACTCCGTATCATAATATCTTTACCACCACTCCAACATAAGGTCTCCTTAACGTATATGAGCATGGTTCTTCGCTCCCCATGTACTTCGGAACGGCATAAAAAAAAACCACGAAAATAAGGGATATAAAAGGGAAGAAGGAGATAGCATAGGTCCAAAAGGATGTGTGGTTCTTTTTTTTTTTTCGTCTGCTTTTCTTACTCTTTCAATCTCTGTAATTCTTGCGCTTTTCATTTGTGGGGGCTATCAAAAAAAACGAAAATACACTGTTATCTCTTCTTAATCTAATCCTTCTCAAGACGGACGGCAGGGTTGGTTTCGATGAAGTTGAGATCTACCTTGTGACCAAGGAGTTCGCGAATGTTGCTCACACCGTACCTGTGAGGGAAGGGATGTTTGTTAGCTGTGAGTGCTCCGGGATAACTCCAAATAGTTCAACACACAAGGCTGGATAGACTTGAAAAAAATAAAAAGAAAGGTGGCACTTACTTGATCATAGTAGGTCGTTCCAAGCTCAATCCCCAACCATACACTCTCATATCCTTAGGCAGGCCCATCGGTTCCAACATTTCCGGTCTGAACATTCCGCTGTTACCAATCTCCACCCACTTGCCCAAGCCCGAATGGTATCCGAAAATCTCCATGCTAGGCTCTGTGTAGGGGTTATAGGCAGGCTTGAAACGGAGGCCGTGGATGCCCATCTTAGCAAAGAAGACTTCCATGAAGCCGATGAGGCCACCGAGCGAAAGACCGAAATCAGCAATGACACCTTCAATTTGGTGGAATTCAGCCAGATGCGTGGCGTCGACGGCCTCGTTTCGGAACACCCGGTCGATACTGAAGTAGCGAGCTGGACGCGGGTTGGCGGCGAGTTTGTGGAGCATGTAGGTTGAGATGGAGGTGGTGTGCGTGCGGAGAACCAGGCGGAGGGACTCGTCTGGGTTCCAGGGGTATCGGTAGCCGATGGAGCCGTATTTGCCGGACTCATGTACGGCACGAACATTGTTCCAGTACTGTTCGTAATCGAGAGGCTTGTTGGCTTCTTTTGAAGATCCAGCGGTCGACTGTCCAGCCTTTGCAACATGGATGTCGTTGGGAGAGTCTGCCTGTGGCTTGTCTGCTTTCACGGGATCCGAGATGTAAAAAGTGTCTTGAAGATCGCGAGCGGGATGTTGCTGCGGTACGAAGAGGGCGTCAAAGTTCCAGAATCCGGTTTCAACGAAGCGGTTCGTAGGCATCTCCTCGAAGCCCATTTCAAAGAATATTTGTCTGAATTCCTGGCGGACCTTATTTAGAGGATGAAGGGCGCCGCTGGGGGTAACGGCCCCCTTGGCATTGAAATTGTATGGCTTGAAGTTGGCGGTTTTCCACGAGCCATTGACGAGCATATCGGCCGTGAGGTCCGTTTCCTCCTTCACAAGTTCCCGCGCATATTTCGGCCCCTTTGATATTCTGAAAGTTATAGCCTTCTGCAGCGTCAGCAGCTTCCGCTTCCGCAGGTCAGCGATGACTTTGGGGTCAGGGTATGTCTTCGTTTCTTTTATCGTGACCAGCTGCTCCTTCGCGGTGTCCTCAATCGCGTCCGCCGCGGGCCTTAGCACATCCTTGTCCTTCTTAATCCATCCCTTTTTAAATGCGTTTCCAGCGCCAATTTTTGCCGCGTCCTTCCCCACTACACTGGGTAGATCTGAGATTTTCAGTCCGTCCAACGCTGCGCGCACTGCTTCGAACACTTTCGCTTCATGACTGCCATTGGCAATAATTCCTTCTGCTTCTGGGGATAAAACTGCTTCTTCTCGCTCAATAGGCTCATATTCTATCATATCTCTCGACGCGAGGCGGTCGAGGGCACTCCTCAAAGGTATGGAGGGGACTGAGGGGAAGGCATCGGTGGAGAGGATCGAGTCGTTCGTGGAGGATAGGAGGTCTAATACTTGCGCAGGAAGGTCGGGCGCCATGATTGCGGTAGGAACAGATTCAATGCGTTAAAGTGCCCGCTACAGAAAATGGGCTCAGGGGGGGTTGGAAATGCGAAGATGACGTTGTGATATCAGCATTCTCTGGTGAAATAATTTGTGACTCTTCTGGCTCTGATTCGATACGGTGGCCCAGAGTTGCCAAAGATGCATTTATGCAGCACGTGATATACCATCCCACTTCGCGCCTTCAAACTTCCCCTCCGAAAAAAAAAAAATATTTACTGGATGCAACAACATGGAGGTAAAAAAATCTGACAGTCGAGAATCGCTGGTGTGCACTCGCTTGTATGCTACTATCACAGCTGGTGGAAAGGTTAAGGCCTTTCATGGGCAATTACATGTTTTTCTTTGCCTAACTAACATCTTGTCAGATTCGCTACTAGTATGTTTCGACGGGGTATGAAGCCGGCTATATAGACTATGGACACCTTCCCTGACCAGAGTTGGGGTAGCTTTTCGCTACAGCGCGTACAAATGCGATAATAGTTCGTCTACTGCGGATGCGAGAGAGTCAACAGCAACATCTGCTATTCGGTATTTAGTTCAAGACAAATCACTCCATTCCCCCAGAATGGCCAGAGATTCGGAGATCTATGGGCGAGTAGTAATGAAAGGCCGCAAGGCTAGGTAGGCACACATATCAAAGTGCAGAAAATCGACGGAGATAGTAGAGATGGGTTATTCGCGCTCCTACTCGGCTTCAAAATCATCCACACTGTCAAGGAGCCCGGAATCGCTTGCCTCCCAAGGATGCTGCCGCTCAAGCTGTCTAACCAACTGCACATGCTTCTCGCTTCTCGGTTCAACGCGGCAATCGAACTCGGTTGGATACGTTAGGATGCCCGGTTTTGGCTTAACATTCACCTCAATTTCCTTGCCATCCTTGCCCACCGCCTTGGTGATGTTGAAGACGGCCAACGACTGCGAGATATGAAAGTAGAGGCTTGAGTCCGCGAAGAAACGACCAGCGCATATTCGGCGGCCGTAACCAAAGGCCGCCGTGGGATCGGGTTCATTGCGGGGTTCAAGGAAGCGCTCAGGATCGAATGATTCCGGATTCGGATGCACTTCTGGGTCATGCAGGAACCACCATATAGCGGGGAGGAGGAATGCGCCCTTGGGAATGTGCATGCCATTGTACTCGATATCCTCAGTGGCAGTGTGAGGGAAGCCCATCGGCGCAATGGGCCACCATCTCAGGGCCTCCTTGATCAAGGCGTTGATGTACGGCAGCTTGTCGCGGTCCTCGAAGCTGGGTAGGCGGTCTGTACCAACAACACGATCAATCTCCTCCTGAGCCTTGCGCTGTACATCGGGGAACATAATCATTGCCAACGTGAAAGCGGTGAGTGTAATCACTGCAGTGTCCGCGGCAGCACCATACAAACTAGCCGCTGTCCAAATGACAGCCTGCTCGTCTTCTCGGCTTAGGTTGGCATTGTTCTCTCCCTTGAGCTGCTGGAGAAGTTTTGACACATACGACGGCTGGGAAGTGGAGGCTGCCATCTGGCGCTGAACGAATCGATATGGGATATATGCTGTTGCCTGGATCGACTTTCTCCACTTACGAGCTGTCTTCTTGAAAGTTGCGCCAGGGAAGTTCTCGGGGAGATACTGGAGAAAAGGAACAATATCCACAGCCCACGCCATGGGAACAGCGGCGAGGGAGAACTCAGCCATCATCTTCTCGGTCAGGTCAACTAAGGGATCAGGTTTATGAGGCTCGATGGTGTAGTCATACGCCATTTTCAAAACGGTGGCACCCGAGGTGCTGTGTTACGCCGCCTCCCATTTTAGCACAATCCCTCATCTCAAAGGACAATCAGACTCACGTCTTGAAGTGTTCTAGCCATTTTGTGGGCTCATTTAGCCCCCGCACAAGCTGTCGGTTTACTTCAATCTCCTGCGCACCGCGAAACTCCGCTGCGGACGCCTGGGTTCCAAGTTCTCGGTGCAGGAACTTGCGAGAGCGCCGGAATGTGGGATTGTAACTCTGGCATATGACGATGGACTCATAGCCGCACAACTTGTTTGCCATGACCATCGTAGGCCGTCCCGATGTCTTGCTTGAGGCCTGCTCCAGCAGCTCATGCGCCGTCTGCTTGTCGTGGATAATGACGAGTGTCATCCCCAAAACCGACACTGAGCTGATGCCACCGTAGAGGTCCTTGTGCTTTAACCAGTGCTGGTATTCAGGCGTACCATCCGGGGGGAAGTCCTTCAAATTTCCCACGAGAGGAAGCGGCTTGGGGCCCGGCGGCAGTTTGCGCCGACTCTTCTGGATCGACTGTTGATATACAAGGTAGCCGATGAGGGTGATGACACCCCATAAGATCAAGGATGCGATCGCCATGATCATAAGCCTATCGAGCCTGGCTATTTCGTAGAGCTTGACTCGTCAACGCCGTTACACCTCTTGAGCGTGCGATGACAGAAGTCGTAGACGCAGAAAATTCGTTCCATCTTTCTCTGGTTTCCTTGGCGGACTGGGAGCAGTGAACGCGTACTTATAATCCTGGCAAGTCCGTCCAACAAGTTCGGGCTGTCCATGAGATTTATATTACAAAGTGTGCTGGCTCCTTCGTCCGCCTTCACGCTATGGATGCGCGGTCCAGGATAAAACCAGGGCTGCATCAACAGAGTCTAGCTGAGCGACCAGGGACACATGTTTTCGAGGTTGGAGAATGAATATGAACTCGCGTGGCTGGTTTCGAAATAATAAATCAACTTTGGTTGGATGGAACCTTGGAGATTCTAGCGGCCTGCACCATCGCCTTCGCCTCCAAACCCGGCAATACATAACTGCACAAATAGCGCGCCTTTGCTTCAGGGCGAGGTGCATCGTTCACAGCCTGTGATATTAACACCCACTACCCGGCTATTAACACCCCCAAAAAAATGACT
>JANTQI010000060.1:0-14100 GCA_032988985.1 Emmonsiellopsis sp. PD_5
GAGGAAGAGGAAGAGGAAGAGGAAGAGGAAGAGGAAGAGGAAGAGGAAGAGGAAGGGGAAGAGGAAGAGGAAGAGGAAGAGGAAGAGGAAGAGGAGCAGACCTCACAAGAAGGTATAGTTGTTGTGGAGAAGGAGGAAGAGAAAAAGGAAAATACCAAGCCCAAGGATCTATCCTTTGTATTCGCCATTTTCTTCATTTTCCGGCTCATACTTTCCTAAAATACAGGCCGGTTCTTTTCAACATACTACCAAAAATTTCAGCCCGGAATACATCAGCAGTTAAATGCAGAAAAGAGATAGGAATTGGATATGGGAGAACCTGTGCAACACAGGTCTACTTCTGGGACTAGATCTTGCGCGCGTTGGCGTCCGTCTAGATGCGTGGAGGGGGGGAATGTACTCCTCAAACCTACAAAATCATGCTTGGTTCTAACTGGCACCCAAATGCTCGAGCAACTCCGCAGTATCGATCGACCGGCGACAACCCTGCCTACATTCTCGAAGAAGAAAAAGGAAGACATCGTCGAAACTCTCCCCACGTGTTATATCTGTACTCCGTAAGAGGGTGGGCAATTTGCTTCCCAAGCGGTATGAGAGGGGAAGACACAATTGTGATAGATGGGTCCCTGATGACGAGCTGTTCCTATAAAACGGCCGGACGCAGAAGAATCTATGTCGCTAGAGAGGCGAGTGAATTATTATTAGCTAGAGCTTTGCAAAAAGGGTTTTGGGGGGGGCGCCTGGGGAGGACCGAAATAATTTATCATTTCTGTTTTATACCTAATGCCATTAAATTAATCCCCTATCCTTCTTCCATCCCACACTCAGGATTTCACATATCTACTTGGTGATTAGGGATTTCCACAATATAGATTGGTTATCATGATCTTGACATACATATGGAAGTCAGATGGGAGAGAAGAGGAAGTATTTTATAATCACCAAGCTTGGTCTTTTTAAGGAGAGGGGGGATATTTCTATGAATTCCACGGCAAGCCAGAGAGAGACTGTGGCTAAAGGGGCATTTCTGGATAGAGAGGAGATTAAAGAGGGGTTTGGTTTGGGGAGTTGGGTTTAATTAATCTTCATGGGGGCTTCCCGTCTTGTCTCCTTTTAACCCCCCTTTTTTTTTCCTTTTCTTTTTTGGTGTGTGTCCAGCTTTGCCTAGCTAGTTTACTGTTTAAACAATCCTTCAAAGACAGATGATCCCATCTGCCCGGACCCTATTACATGTGCATGTCAAAGCAGACAGAGTAGCCATGCAGTGCCTCCATACGGTATTCTGTCCGTCGACACTTGTGACGAATGCCTGAGAAATCTTTCATTCATCATGTTTGCTCCTAAACCCCCTCCAATGGATCTCAACAACTAAAACAGCAGCGTCTACCCACGATGCTTCTTGAACGCTTCAAAAACATTCATCCCCTTCGACACATCCTCCTTCACCTTATCATCCGCCGCCACAAGCTTCGGCATCAGCGTCAAGACATCATCAAGAAGAGCTGCGGGGATAATTACGGCCCCCTCAAGGGGTTCAAGGAACACGATGTCACCCTATTCCCCAATTAGTTGGGACTGATCTTAATAAAAGGAGAGAGAGAGAGAGGTGTGTGCTGTTCATACCGGAGATACCGTCACCCCGCCGACATTGATGGGAACATTTCGAGCGGCCGGCTTCGCTTCCGCGCCAGTGCCAACGGTAGAGGTTGCGCGGGCCCAGACCTTGAATTTGTGCCATCAGTTTACATTCGAAACTTGGCCCTATTTATTGTATAAAACGGTACATAAAAAATCTACCCCCCACAGAGAAATACAAATCCCTCCACAAATAGACAACAAAAAGCACAAAAGGGAATATAAATATAGTACGCACCTGTAACCCCGTCCTCCTCAACTCTGCCAAATCCCTCACCCGCCCACTAACCAGGACCCCCTTCACGCCCAACACCTTCATCCGCGTAGCCATAATCCCACCTAGGGTTGCGCAATACTGTCCGGCGGGCTGTTCGATAAATACCACGGTGTCGGGCTGTGCCCAGTCAACCCAGTGGGTTCCGGAGGGGATGCTGTGGTCCTTTGACGGGGAGGGGTCTTCTGGGACATTGCCACTTTTGGGGATGAATTTGAATGTCGACACGGGGGCGATTATCTTTGGTTGGGCTTCAAGATTGGTGCGGGAAGGGGGGATGGGGGCTTTAGGAGGAGGGGGGGTTAGATTGGGGTGGTAGATTAGGTGGTTTTTTTTGTAAAAAAAAAAAAGGAGAGAGTGGAGTTATTCTCCTTTATGTTTGATATAGATCGAGGGGATTTAAGATATAAATAACAGGGAAAATAGGTGTTTATATCCAGATCATAACATTGAAGCGGGGGTAGATTATAGATGCTCACCAAGGTCAGCAAGGAATCCTGCTCGCGGAGTCTCGCCGGAGGGGAGCTTCTGTAGCTTCAGGAGTGCATCTGAAACCTTGCCAGTGGGATAACTGTCAGTTGCCACAGGGCCCTTTTCTTTAAAGAGTAGAAAATACCTACATCACACACCGAATACTCATGCAGCGCTTTGAACTTGGCTTCAAGGGATTCCGATGCCATATTGCGTTTTGCGGGGTAATTGACAGGCTGGTAGAATAAATGTGAATTCGAAACCAAACCGGACTGGCAAGGCAAGGATATAGATGGTCTCAATAGGAGTTTGGGCAGCAGAGACGGTCTCATGAAGCTCATGGCGGCTGTTGGGTTCGTCCTGGCCGGCCGATGATGTAGTTAGAAAAGTCCCGAGGCTCCACCCGCAGACGCCTGAGTTCTCCGATGCGCATGGATTGATGCAGCCACACGAGGAGTAGTTGGTTCCATGCATAAAATAATATAATACAAGGCGTGGACTTGTAGAGTTCTAAGATTAATAATTAATTGTCTCGCCAGAATGCCCATTAGGATTAGTAATGATATCAATGATCTGGACCAACCGTTGTCAGGCATGCGGAGGAATTTCAACAGGAGACCGGTCTTCTGGCTAATTATTATTAAAATAGCAGCTTCAGGTTAGTTAAGTTAGCTGCAAATCCATACGGGTTTGCCAGGGGACATGGAACAACCCCGCCGCCCTCCCCGCGTCCACCAGATAAGAATATATTTAAGGGACGGAGGATCCATGAAATTGTATCCCAATTTCCTTAAACTTTCCGAATGCAAAATTTATTCCACCCTCCGTTGAAAAAAATACCCGGAAACCCACTACTTGGATCGCAATGGGCTCAATCGCCCCCCAACCCCCAACATACACCCGCGACCAACTCGCCAAATATATCAATTTTCTCTACCACTCCCCGCTAGAAGCTGGCCTTTCGAAACTGTCTGATATCGAGTCGTTTATCCAGCGAGATGCTCTGGGTGCATTAGCCACGCTGGTGCAACGGCATCTTGCTGTTGTGCCCTGGACGAACATTGTACTCCATTACTCCCAGCACCACACGGTCTCGCTAGACCCGGATGTGCTATTTCACAAACTGGTCGAACGAGGTCTGGGCGGTTATTGTATGGAGAATACGGGGCTTCTTGCCATAGTGATTCGTTCATTGGGGTATCAGGTTTATACGACGGGAGCGAGGGTGAGCCAGGGTTTGGACTCGCCTAATCCGAATCGTGAATTTAAAGGATGGTAGGATACCCCTGATACCCAACTCCCTAGAAGATTGAAGGAGCTAATCGATTTATAGGGGTCATATGGTTCTTATAGTAAATATCAATGGAACAAAGTATATTGTATGTCGTTCCCGCTCGTCATCATGGATGTCTTATATTCACTGCGGTCAATAGGTCGATGTCGGATTCGGTCCGAGTGGACCAACCCGTCCACTGCCGCTGCAGGAGAATAAAGTCGTTACCGCCGTTGCCCCTGCAGACATGAGACTGATCAAAGACAATATCAGCGGAAATGTAGACCGCACCCAACGGCTTTGGATATACCAAACACGCTCTAACCCAGAAGGCCCATGGAACGACGGCTACTGTTTCTACGAAATCGAGTTCGGGCCCGCAGATTTCGCGGTGATGAATTTTAGCACCAGCCAGAGCCCGTCAAGCATCTTTACGAAGAAATTTGTTTGCGCCAAGTTTCTTCTGAACGAAGCAGAAGATGATATCACTGGTACTCTGTGGATAGCCGGGGCTGAGGTTAAGCGAAGTATCAACGGGAATACAGAGGCACTTGTGACTCTAGGTAGTGAAGCCGAAAGAGTTTCTGCATTGGAAAAATGGTTTAATGTACATCTCCAACCAATGGAGGTTCGAGGGATTACTGGATCCCCCGCGGAAATTGTGCCGGCACGATGAGACTGGCTATCGGCAAGCACACGATGCAACTGCTATTCATCATTGTATTCGGCATCGTAAGAGTACATAGAGATGATCGAGGTTGCAAGAAGAAGAATAATTTTTTAAAAGAACCGTTTCTCCGCCTGGTTATCCAGTTAGCATCCGTACTCCGTAGAAAAAACCCAAGTGTATTTCCGCATACCTTCCATGGGTGGTTCACTTCGAATCCCACCGGGGCTTGATGGTTGCTGTCCTGCCCTCTAAATACCCCCGTAATCCGCTGGTCCCGCTCCATCACTGGGCAATTGTCAATTTCCGCTATCCCGTCGCATCAATTGGGAGGTACCTACTTTGCTGTAAAAGAGTTAGCACAACATTCAATCAACGGGTTAACACAACAGGACGTACTCTATCCCACACATCAATACCCCGTCTTGGGTTTTTCCTTCCGTTTGAAAAGTATTTGACCGTCGACAATCCGAACCCGGTTACACCAAACATCTAATGGCTGTGAGCTTTTGGGCTGGCAGAAGCCGTGGTGGCAGACGTACCCCGATGATGATCCCGTATGGGAGAAGCGCCTCGAAGGGAACGCCCATGGTGGCAGTATATGCAGCAAAACGATGGCCAGAGAGAAACGAAGCCTAGCTCCTCCAGAGAAGGCGCAATTGCAGAGAAACGTGGAGCGAGACGCGGTGAAGTCGAGATTGAACAGTTGAACAGCCGATTATCAAATGGTTGGTGGATGACGATGGACTGTCGCGCCCAAAGCGGCTTAGCGTGGGAAGGGGCTTGGCATTGCTAAGTCAGCAAAATTCATCAAGCCAGACCTCACCCCAAGGCCAAGAGGGGGTTCATCTGGAGATCGCATCGAGCTGGAGACAAGCAGACTGGGGCTACGACTGGCAGGAATTCACGCGTCCAGTTGCTTGTTGCTGTGAGTTCCATGATGCGCCTTTTCTTTGCTGTGATCTCTTCCCCGTTCCCAGCGCGTTTTAGCAGCACGCCGGACCTCCCCCCATGAACTTCAAACTAACAGCCATGCCCTTTTCTCTAGATACCTTATTCTACCACCTTTACTCTCGATCGCACGACTGGTTTTTACGCGGATTAGTGAATTACGGGCTTCGTTAACCGCTGCTGCCGTCGTATCTTCTCGCCCAAGCAACTCCAACAGCCAGGGCGCAAGCTTCGTCACCACCAACACCACCCCTCCTATAACGAGATACGCCAATATAGCTGCACAGTCATCCGCGAACCCGCGCAGAGTTGCCCAATGGTCTAGGCGCATCGTCAATCTGGCGACTGCAGTAGCTTATACCATGGCGGCAACTGTGCCGGCCGCATACGGTAATACTGGCCTCGATCGCCAGCCGGACCTCGTGGACAGCGACCAAGATGCGGAAGGCGACGAAGATTATGAAATCTACCAAGAGATTCCACCAGCTGGAACTACTCCACGTCCTGACAATACCGATGAACCCGCAAATCTTGGGAAGGACGTCGAGGCAATTATAGCAGAAGAAAGCCAAGCTGGAGAACAACAGCCAGGTGATGAGGGTGCTGAGGATGAAGACAGGGATGCTGATGCCGATGGGGAACCGGACGATGAGAGCGAAGCTGTTGGAGCCGTCAAGTTCCCCGATGGTGATGCGAAATCAGAGAGTGATGCTGATGACGCAGATGTGGCTTTTGAAAACGAGTCTAGTGAGGCCAACAGAAGCTCTAGTAGCGACTCGTCCGAGGAATCAGAGGCCGAAGAAGAATGGGAGGCAGAAAGTAACGACCACGACGAAGCAGATGCAGAAGCATTAAATCCGAATAATTGCATGTAAGTTCAAAAAGCTACTTTTGATAATGATCAGAAACTCACCAATTATCTCCAGAGTTTGCGGTCAGGACGAAGAACACGATCCAGGCGAAGAATTCGAAGAATATTTGTCATGCGCAGTTTGTGGTGATCATTGTAAGTTTTATGGGTTCGGGAAAGCTTGGCTTTTCCCCTTTCTAAATTGTGGAGCTGGCATTGACGTATATTTTGGCAGGCCATCGTCAGTGCGGACGAGAACAAGGCGTTTTTAATGATGAAGAAGGTATGTCTCTAATTTTCGCTTAGCTTAGTCACTTTTTTAAGCTCGTATCACTAATATTGCTTCTTAGATGCGGAAAATTGGCGATGTCCCACCTGCACTCAAAACAAACTGGAGCCCGATAAACCGGAGGAGCCTCCAACCAAGCGAAAGTCCAGTACTTCCAATATCGCAAGGGATCTCCTCCCTGCTCACAGTGAAGACCTAGGACCAGAGTCTCATTCTATCTTCAGTTCGCTGATTGTTGATGATGATCCATTGGACGGATCAAGGTCGCTTCGTAAGCGGAGAGCGTCCGATGAAGATGGGGGGGACCACACGACGGTCACGCAAAAACGGCAGAAAAAAATCCCCGCCCGATTCGAGGGTATGATTCCAACTCCCATGCCGAAGAATATGAAAGCAGCCCAAGAAGCGATCGAGAGCCAACAAAATGCAAACAACATTTCGTCCCGACAATCAAGGGTACGAAGAACACGGACCGCAGACAAAGCCCTCTGCAACATTATTCAACGTCAGCAGGGGAAATTTGTGCTCTCATTTCATCTAAATAGTGCGAGATTAAGTAAAATTCTGAGTTCCCGACCAAGACCTAAAAGTTCAGCACGGCGAAGACCACCAAAGCCGCCTCCCGCTCCCGAACCGCCTCAACCTCACTTTCACCCTGTTGCTCCTTCGTCATACAGTGCACCTTTCTACTCCTTTCACGATCGAGAAAATGATGAACTTAAATCGAAACCTTACGGTGGAATTTTGTCTGAAGCCGATGCTGACACTTCCAAAACACTTCCACTCGCTGCTGATCGGGAAAAATTCGAAGCAGCCCGCCAAAAAGCCGAAGAGGAATGGAGACAAAAAGTGTCGATTGCCGAACTGACAGGCGAGGCTGCACCTCGTGCTTCACAAAAGGTCTCTGGGCCGCCAAGCAAGATAAAATACATCAACTTTGGTGGATTTGAAATCGAGACCTGGTATGCTGCGCCTTATCCAGAAGAATACAGCCGCAACAGGGTACTCTATATCTGCGAGTTTTGCCTCAAGTACATGAATTCCGATTTTGTTGCTTGGCGCCACAAGCTCAAATGCCCAGCCAAGCATCCCCCAGGAGACGAGATCTATCGGGACGGATCTGTGTCTGTTTTTGAGGTCGACGGGCGCAAAAATCCGGTGTATTGCCAGAATCTTTGCCTACTTGCTAAACTCTTCCTGGGATCGAAAACGTTATACTACGATGTTGAGCCTTTCCTATTTTACGTCATGACCGAGTATGATGACCTAGGGTGCCATTTCGTTGGCTATTTTAGCAAAGAAAAGAGACCCAGTTCGTCAAACAACGTGTCGTGTATCCTGACTCTCCCCATCCACCAACGGAAAGGCTACGGTAACCTCCTAATCGACTTTTCCTATCTGTTGACAAGGGTGGAACGAAAAACGGGCTCTCCAGAGAAGCCACTGTCTGATATGGGTCTTGTTTCGTACCGCAATTATTGGCGACTAGTCCTATCATACCAACTACGAAACCAAAAGACGCCAGTTAGCATCGCTGAGCTGTCCGAGCGCACCGGCATGACTGCGGACGACATTGTGTCAGGTTTGGAAGGGTTGCGGGCCCTAGTCAGAGACCCAGTGACCAAAACGTATGCCTTGAGATTAAATTATTCCTATTTTGAAGATTACATTCAAAATTGGGAGGCAAAGGGGTATATACGGCTCAATCCGCATGCCCTTGTCTGGACTCCCTATATCATGGGCCGCAGCAACCAATCGCACTATGACCGAGCGCCACTGCATACCGTTGCTCCACGGGACGAACCCGATGACGACGATATTGATATGGAAGGAAATAGTAATAACAACGGTTATACCAGGTTCGAAGGGGACGAGGGCACTGGCAAAATGAACGGCGATGTGAACAATATGCAAGATCGCCTCGTTAATGGCCACGACCAAACTAATTCTGCCTCTCCGTCTTTCGAGCCTCCGGGTCCTCCATCGATGAACATAATGCCATTTGACTGTATCTCGTCGAAGAGATCCAATAGTGTTAACACTCCATCGGCAACATATTCAATACCAAACCCAGCAGCTGGTATCCCTCCCACACGATTCGAGGTATTCCCTCCCATTCAAGGAACTGTCACCAAGCGTCGGCCAGGTCGCCCGTTCGGATCAACCCGCGCCAACAGGAACAAGGGTCGTACGATTACAGCCCCAGCTACGACAAGGACGAGTGGGCGCAATACCCCGAAGCGGACCAACAGCCAAGTTACCAGTACACCCACTCCTTCGGGCAGAGCTGTTAGAAGGGGGAGAAGTAGCAGGCTGTTCGACAACACTGATAATGCTGACGAGTCCATGGAGAACGACGAGTTCGGTGAATTTGACCAACTCGAAAAGCCAGAGGGCGAAACACCTCAGGGTGACCTCGACACTGGTATGGATATCGACACCAAGCAGGAAGAGATTGATCCCGACCGAGATGAGACTGGCGATATTGGTGAAACCTCAGAGCCGCAGGGTCAATCTGACAGCAGAGACAAGGCGACCGGAGCACTCGAAAACGGTAACACAAATGTTGACAAAGTCACTAGCGCTGTCTCTCCAACCAGGGCCAACAAGGCTAATAGTCACACGACAGATTTAGGCGCCGTGAATCGTGAAAACAACCGGGAAGTGGACAATGGTAACAAGGCAAACGGCACCGACGCAGACGCCTAGATTCCTGGTTTACTTGGGCTATTGCTCTCATCAATATGTCCATTTGTTGCATACGCCTTGCTTGTTCTGCCGAAATCCTGCATAGGCATAGCTGCTGCGACCCAACTGTTTCGAATTTGTTAGCATCATCTTCTGCTTGGATCATAGACTCCAGCTAGCTCCTTCTAGCACACTACAGGCAATGGCGTTCAGTATTCGTATGTTGGCAACATTTTTGAACTTTTGTATGGCGAAACGGGCGCATCTTTTCATTTACATTCCATGCTTGTGGGGGATTGCGATATGGAGTTATACCGAGGGGGGTTTTCTTTTGGGAGAGGTTTCAGTTGGCGATTTATATACCATATCATTCTTACCCTTCTACCTTTCCTCTCTTTTCCTTTTCCTCCCCTTCCCAATTTCCATATTCTATTTTCGCACCATCATCATCACCAGAACCGCATCACTTTTCATTTCATGCTCGATATTTACATGGTTTTGTATGGTTTTCGGGTCTTGTTAGCGTTTCCCTCCGCCTAGGTTCCTATCCCCGCCTGCCATCCCATCCCCTCCACAACCCCCTAAACACCTACTATGGCATCCTTTCTTCCCTATCAATCTCTTTTTTATTTCCCTACCCCTCTTTCCCCTCTGTAAACCCACCACACCTGTATTTTAAGGGCCCGCACAACACCATGAGAAAAAACCTTGATTTTTCCGCCATGCCAAGGAAAGAAAGAACCCTTGTTATATCATTTCCTGCCTCCATAAAACATCATCCTGAAACTTCTTTATGAAAATGGCCACTAGCAAGCTCTAGGTGGAGTAATAATCCACGTACTATTTGCCCTCCCAATCACAGCATACGGAGTAGATGTACTTTTGTTGGCGCTTCGTACCTGCGTCTCTGGTACCAGGGTTCACGCCACGGGGTAGTTAGCGGGCTACCTATCCAGTACCTGGCTATGTAGCCCATGTCTCTTGTGGTCCTGTCCGATAGCCCGTGCGATGATGTAGTGATCGATGTATGGAATTGGCAATGTTCGCCCGTTATACAGTTACGAACCATTTTCCTGCTCCTCCACTCCGACCACTTTCTTTTTTTTCCCCTCGGAACTTGGTCCGGCGCGTTGATCCGGGAAATATTTTAGGGTTTTTTGCTTGGGCCTGGCATGGGGGGGGCGCCTTGGAAGGTGGTTAAATCTTGGTTCTTCAGGTGATCCATGTCTGGTTTCCAGGATATGTTTTCGGCAAGTCTCCTGGTTAGTTGTACATGTACCTTGTCGATAAGCGAAGACAAAAAAAAAGCAAGGGCCTGGATCTCATTTGTTCAAGTTGTCTTGCGGGTATGAAGGTTCTCATGGATGCGCAATATATATTTTGTGCAAGGGGCGTGGAAGGAGGGTTTGCCACGCTACGGCTATGTTCCGTCCACGATATGGTCCATACCAACGCCTATAGCCAAATCCACCGTAAACTTCCAGGTCCATAAATCAAATCGAACTTGCTATTTCAGTGTGAAAATCCGGATTTAAGGAGAGTATTGTGCCCGAAAATAATATCACGTGAGTGGCTGAAGCACTAAAAGCAGCCCTGGGAAGACAAGCCAAAGCAAGCCATGCCTGACATCAACAAATGGCTGGATGGTGTAGTTGGTTATCACGTATCGCTCACATCGTCAGTCTGACTAATCCTCGGACACCAATGACATGTACCGATAAGGTCCTGGGATCGAACCCCAGTCTAGTCATCTATTCTTTTTTTTTAGTTCCTTTTTTTTTGCTCTGTTTCTTGACAAGGTGGCCGTCTCTGCAAATAAAAGCAAAAAGAAACAAACAGTTATCCCCAACTCCCCACCCCAACTCCTAACTGGCCAAATCAGCTTCCGTTTCGCAACCATCACCTGGAAACAAAGAATCACATACATACCCTGATTAAAAAGCCGATGCACCATCCATTTCAATAAATGGCAAGCCACTGGATGTCAGTGCTCCTCCGCAATCGCTATCGATCGATTTCACCATCTTCGAAATGCATCCAACCAACCAACCAACCACTAAGGGAGTTGCAAGAAAAGTTTGAGCTCTCCAATCCTTGTCTCTTGGAGTATTTAACAAAGAAAAAATTATAATACTTTTTTTTTGTTTTCTTTGTGCCATATGCACATTGTCATGCAGGTTGACCTGATAGGAAGTTTTGATACAAAAGATTTTTGGCTGCAGGATGGTAAAGGGGGTGGAGGGGAGGGTTTTACCGCGCAATGCTGTGCTTCACACACTACATCTGCCTTCCTGTCATTTGACTGCGGGATTAGGTAAAAAATGTTGAGCTTGGGTGAATATGATAGATACTCCGCACTGGCTTTTTATTTCCCAGGCGCATTTGGTGGGGTGGTACAGAGAGCTGTGTGCCGCCCAATTAAAAAAAAAAGAAAAAGGAAAAAGGAAAAAAGAAAGGCAAGCAAGCTGTGAGTTCTTACCTATTGAAGATAGTGCAAGCGCTACGTAGATGGCGCTTTTATTGGTTTAATTATTTCCATATATCGAATAGTCGTTGTTGCGAAAAACTCGCGGATGCATGGTGACTTATTCCGCTGTTCTGGCTGATACCAAGCTGTCTTGATATCCCCGCGCCCGGCTACCAGCTAGCTACAATGGGCTTGATCCATGTTCGCAAATGCCGTTGGAATCCATAGACCATAGTACGAAACTAAATCTTTTTTCCCCATCTTTAAAACCATAGTTCGGTCGCGCTATCCGAAGCTCTAATACACCCTGCGTCTTCCAAACCCATGGTCTTCTCCCGTCGTGGGAAACATTGGTTCCTACTCTTTAGCAATTCTGGTTGAGGATCGTAGTAGTAACCGGGGGTTTCCCCTCCTTTTGGCTCCAGGGTAGGGATGTGGGGTGGGCTGAAGTATATATTTTTTATACTCCGGGTTTACGATGCTGATATCAAAAAAGTTGTATATTAAAATAGTAATTCCCCCGTGAGTTGCGGATATTAACAGGGGAGGAAAATAATCGCAATTACCAATCTTATTGTTCCCTATTGAAACTGTGACTGCCCTTTGAAATTTCGTTTTCTGCTTTTGACTATGTCTAGACTTGGCTAGGGATCAATATTGAACGATCCGCGTTCATACTTGCCGTAAACTGAATTGCAATATGTAGGGAATATGTACTTCGCATGTACTTTGTGCAATAGTGTGCACAATGGATGGGAGAATGACCAATTGCAATATTTCCCTAAGGAGATGTCCTCATAGAAATTCTGAAAACAGAACCAGAGATGGCGCGGCGGCCGTTGAATTGATCGCAGCAACCGCATACTGCGGTGGCGCTGGAATAAGCACTAGGGATTCGCTTTTAGCTGCCCGCATCCACTAGTTCCCACCATGATCGCGGCTTCAATCGGCCTCGTAGACGTCCTCTGACGTTTTTGCGTTGAGGGTACTCCGTCCATTTCCTCGGAGGCATAGAGGTATAAACAATGGATTCTAGGGTGTGATAAGAAATGCAGGTGTATTCCCAGTTTCAGAACGAAGTGATATCAAGACCCAGAATGAGGCGAAAGTGTGATATTATTAGTTATCTCCATACTTCGCAAGTGCGAGCCTCGGCTGTGGCGGGTAAGACCCTTGTAACTCGATCGGATCCATCGTGCTGGGACCACTGGCACTGGGTCCCCTGCTAGTTAGTTAGTTAGTCTTTCGATTCGAGACAAGATCTAAAAGTTAGCTCCCCAAATTCAAGATTAGCCACCACTGTGAGACTTGTTAGTGGGGCACCAACAAAGCAAGAAACCAAAGAGCCGATACTGGCTTGTATGGGGAATTTCATGTGAATGAGTTGATTTGCAAGCCTTCATGCCGACAATGGACAGGACAGAACTGCCTCATTTTTTTCAGCTCCCTTGCTACCATGTCCAGCGCAATCTAGTGTCCCCAGACGCTCACCGGGGCCACCTCGAAGATAAAATCGAAGCGAATGAACTGTAAATTCGGCACCCCAATGTCGTACATCTATCGAACTGAGTAGTTAGGACAGAGACGAAAGAGTTTTCGTGCCATTGAGCAAACCCTTGAACTTTCTCGAGAAGGAAAGGAGGGTTGTGGAGGACAGAGGGAAAAAAGGAAAAAGAAAGCTAAAATGAAGTCCAGTCTGACATTTTTCCTTCTTGGCCCACTTGAAGGCGCTCTCCATTAAATGCCCACGATTGGCTCAAGGACACATTTTGAGCCTGGGTGAGGGGCTGAAAGAACTCTTGAGCAAAAAGCAACAATATTATTGGTTGTCAATGCCGAGTAATATCTGCGTGGGGGGAAAAGTCAATACGAAAATCCGTCTCTGCTAACGCTGAGGCCCAGTTTCAGGATAGGAGGCCCAAGCGGCAAGCAAGTATGTCGATCTTGGATCTACCCACAAGCCATGGTTACTGAATTTCCAGTGTCCACAACTCGATTGTCAGGGATGTTCATGCCGAATCGCCCGAAGATGGTCTCCGGACTGGGCCCGATATCCATCTTGACTTTGACTAAATTTGACTAGGCTCGATTGTGAGTGGGTATCTTGCCTCCGGCTAATAAGGAACAATCGGATGGCGAAGGAAAAAGGAAACTGAGGAGCTCAGGTTAACACAACGGCGATTATTCTTGATGTTCTGTTCGATTCATTGAGGCAAAGAATGGGAGAATTCTCAATGGCATTGATTTCGGTACTTGGCCTTTGGGCGTCGAATGGCCATTATGATTCTGCATGGCAAATACGGGGTCATGGGATAGGATTTGCCAAGTGGATGGTTGCCGTTCACGAATGCTGCTGGCTGGAAATCTTGCGACCTCACTGGCCAAGACGGATCCCAAAAATTCTTTGTGCGTTTATCCAAGCCATCCTCCGGGGGGGGGGGGGGGGGGGGGGGGGGTTTTTTTTTTTTTTTCCCCCCCCCCCCCCCCCCGCGTTTTTGTGGGGGGTGGTTTTTTTTTTCCGGGGGGGACCAGAAT
>JANTQI010000060.1:14110-55644 GCA_032988985.1 Emmonsiellopsis sp. PD_5
CAGTGGGGTGCGTGACGAACGCTAGCAGGAGGAGTGTGGGGGGCGTGTGGGGGGGGGGGGGGGGGGGGGGGGCGGGTGATTTAATACTTGCTTGCACCCAGCTCAGTCCTACGGTCATTTCGAGGGTTGAACTTGATATCTCGGTGCTGGCGAAAATCTGTTGTTGGTTTTAACTGCTGACTATTAATATGGAGTACAGGGACCGTGATAAGCTCTAAGCTTCTTTAGTCTCAGGTTAGATCTGGTTCAAGATCCTGCAAGTATTGCGGATCCATACCAAGGTTGAGAGGACCTGTCAGTTGTGAAGGATCCATGGATTCAAACAAGAGTGAAGCATGTTTAGTCCGTGTACTCCGTATCCACGGGTTCATTCTCGGGGAGAGATCTGAAAGATGGAGATACCTGGAGCATGAGCATGCGTTATGAAATTGTGCCAACCTGGGTGCCATGTTTGATAACTGAGGCGCTTAAGTATTTACTCGGCCTGGGGGGAGTCGCTGGGCACCGTAAATCAAGAAGTAAAGACAGGGGCCACCAATTGACATTTGACAAACTTCTTCTTTGCAAGTTGCAATGCCCTTGCGTGGGAAGCCTCTCCAACAACATTGGCTATTGGCTCATAACCGGTACTCCCGTCAACTGGTCTTTTCTTCCCCATAAATTGAGGCAACTTCCTTCGGGTATGGACTCGAAAAGGTCCTATTTCGGAGTTAGTTAGTTGGGCCGGTGTTGACCAGGCTTTATTCGTATCTGACAGCCAAAAGGACAGGGATAACTACCGGAGGGGGGTTTCACAGAATTATCCGGCTGCACAGACATCGTGTTTTATCACGCATGATCCTGTGGTTGATGCCACGGATCCAGTATTTAAATCGTAGGCGTTTACGGAGTACAGAGTATAGATAAGAAGGGCCAGACAATGCCCCAATTCTTGAATGGAGGGCGGTTTTTCAACGTAGGAGGCAACTTACGATGTAGATTGTGACCTTTGGCCACGGAGCATCGGCCCTCTTGTGCACGTAATGATCGAGGAAATAATAGTTCTCCGACTTGTAGGTAAGGGTTTGAACGCCATGAAAGTTTTCTTCTGCCTGTTGGAATCCCTGAAGGATTGGCGAAATCAGTAGTTCATTACCCAATGAACAGCCAGGCCGCTCACCCTTTTTGCTGTAGGTACCCGGCACTTTTCCATGCAGATTGGAGGAGAATGAGTCCCACAATACTGCCTTTATTCAAGCCCCTCCTCCGGAAGTGGGTGACACAAGATTGGATAGTTGGCGCAAGGTGATTCATGAGAGTTTTTCTCTTCCGCGCCGCTGACTGGCCCAATATATGCCAGCCCAAGTCGGATGTTGTCTTCGGCTTCGCATGATTGGCCGAATTATCTTACTAGCTGCAGCTCAGACTTGTCAGCTGTCTTCTGCCTGCGAACAAAGCGACCTGGAATTGTTTTTTCCTTTCCAAACCCCATCCGCGCAGCTCCCCCCAAGCGGTGGTGTTTTCTTTTGGGCTATCAATTTGGCCAACCGGCATCTCGACAAATCTCCCGCAGTACTCGTCTTCTGTATCGCAGTCCTTGAACACGGACAAGTTCATGGTGTTGCGAAGCGCGAATCAACTGCGAAGGCACGGAAGCCTCCTTCAGCGGGATTGGATCCCTGGTCTGCAAAAGGGCCAAGCTTATCTGTCCAGTAGACGCTAAGTTCCGAAACCTGCTTGGATCAAGATGGCTGAAGCTTTTTGGAATCCTGTATCCCGAACTCGAGGCAGGACCCATTTTGTGCCGAGCATGTTCCGCGCTAATAATTCTGGATCCAGATGCTCCATCACAACAGCGAAGACCCATCTGCAATTACCACGCGAAATAGCCGGAAGCTTACAGGTGCCATCTCGCTTTTGTCCCATGTTTGTTTGTCGACTGATGTGGAGAATCATAGCTTAAATGATTGCCTCCGAGCAGATATTGGAAGGCTAGCTTTGATCCCTGCGCAACAGCATCGGGATCCAAGGGTACATTGCGAAACGTCCTTGCAGAAAAGCTCGAGGAATGGGTATGTAACTGGTGTCAGAGCTCGAAGTCTCCGGCCTCACACGGTATGAAGGATGATAATTGGGACGTCTAAAAACTTGATCCCTGATGGAATGCATATCCGCAACGGGCAGGAAAGGACTGTCTTGGACGAACAAATCCGTTCGTCCTCTTCTCTCACGATCTGAAATTGCCATGTATCCGGTGGTAGACATCCTCTGTTTGCCTTTGAGTTTCCCAGCATCGTATTAAGATCATTAGCATGTGGGCCAAGGAAGATTGTTGTTTCTTACCTTGTACGGGGGCTGTGGACACTGAACAGTACAATACCCCCTAACCCCCAAAGCTTTTAACCCACCCAAGATTTGTTGAACGTTCGTGGCGGCGGGCGCCCATTTCCAAGCTAAAAACGCCCGTGCTTTGATCTCACTTGTCTCTGGGCTGCATGTTTCTTTGGGTTATGTGATGTGATTCATCCAATAAGCTGTGATTTCCTGCATCTGGCCGATCCATTTTGTCAATGTTTTCAAGCCCCATTGACCAGGGGGCTGGAGTGTTGACCTCATCCACTGCAAGGCCAGTAGGGAGCCAACATGTATGCCTGGTTTCTATCTTCTTGACCGTTTGCCTTGACTCTGAAGCGCGCATCTGAGCCGTCGTCTCCTGCATGCACGCCCGTGTCCATTGAGTAGCCTCAGCCATTTATTTCATTTTCGTGGCCAACCCGATGCCCTTGTTTCTCGAAACAGCCATTCTGCATAGATATCGACTCTTTAGGCACGGATCGACGTCAACAGCTACCTCTGCTGTTGATAGACAGGAGGTCTGTCTCCTTTTTGGCCGTAGGGTATTGCGTTTCCATCTATCCCTCCGTCCCAGCTGTATCGGTAAGGGCTGCGAGTATTCGGGAGCTCCCTCCCAGCGTTACATCCCGCGACGTCAGCCCATCGAGTATCCGTGACGTGAGAGCAGGAGGACGAGTCCGAGGTCGCAACAGCACAGGATCGCTGCATGGTGGCTAAGGCTCTTTGTATCAACCGTTCCGTCGTCCGCAGATCTCGGTGACATTGTTTCCCGCCATATATGAATGCAAGTCCAACTCTTTGCTGCTCAATCGGCGACGATCTTGCCTGTGCCCGTCAGCTGTCTGTCTGTCTTGTCTGTCTGTGTTGTGCCTGAAGGACCTGAGGAAGGGTTGTCGTGTTGTTGTTGTGTTGTTGTTGTAGACTCTTGATCTGACCTGACATTCTTCCCCTCGCTTGCCCCCGTGTCTCCTGTCTTCTCTCCGCCAACCTCCTCCTCTCCGCAACCCAACTGCTCTGCTCGACCACCACAACCACGACGACCACATCTCCAGCAGACGCGAGTTTGCATTCTCTGGCGTGTTGGACGGCCGGGAAATGAGATAGAAAGCCAGGTTTGCGCGAGTTACGGGCAGACTACAGCGGGCACAAGCCCCTATACTAGGTACATCAGATACGGAGCGAACCCACGGGCGACAACCGCGCAGAAAACACGCTTATCTCCTCCCAAGGTTTGTGTTTTCCCTGGCGCTGCTGAGGTGGCGAGGCGGCGTTTCTCGCAGCTGTTTCGTGCATAGCCGGCCGTGAGCCTCCGGGATACAAGAAGCCCCTGTTGTTAATCAACCTCCTTTCTCTCTCCAGTTGACGGGTCTACAACGCGCTGCAAACGGCCGGCCATCGAACTCCCCAGAGCCCCTCCTGGACCACTGAGCAACCCTTGGTTCTTTTGAGTTTTGGGCAGCATCGACCGTTGAACTCAAATCGCGGGCAATCCACGCCCGTTTCTTGGTTCCTCCCCAACCTTCTGGCGAATTCAACACACACGCGCCGCGCAGAAACTCCGGGTCGAACGGGCTGTCAACGCATCATAGCTGCCGGTCATTCGGATCCCGCGATTCCTACCTCATCGCTGACGTTGATTCCTGTCCGCTGGCTTATCCGTGGTTGTTGGAGCGCGGTAGGACTCTTAACGCTCGCCCTCGCAGCAAAGACGGTTCGCTCCACTTTCTTCCGGTCCACAAAGAAGCTCGTTTCTTGTCCTTCTCCCGAGCTCTCTGGCGGTGCTACTGGCGCAGGAAGCTTATTGAGTTGCCGCTTGGTCCAGCTGCTTTCCCACTTTAAGCGCAAAAGGTTTCTGACGACACTACTACTGCACGTTTGCCTCCATCAACCGCGACTCGCCCCATTTCAATGTCACAGATTTATCCCACAGACTCTCCACCCTTGATATAGCGTTTCGATATTCTTCCTGCATCTCCGCCTTTTGCTCTTTCGAATTGATAGTCGCCGCTCTCTCCGCCGCAGCGCTTTCCCGTGTAATCCTGAAGAAAACCAATTTCTAAACTCCATTTTTATCAAGCAGGTACCGACTGCGATCATCATATCAATCCTTGGGTCTTATGAACCCTTTCCTCAGGAAGAAGAACTAGGTGACCCTTGGATATTTCGCAAACCAGTACTCTTTACACTCTGAGCTTCATGAGCGGGCCGGTGTTTGAAGACCCTGTCACGCAGACGACCTTCCCGACGTTAGTGTCTACCCTGTCGTCCAGATGCGATTTCTCAATTACTTGTACGAGGAAGTCCACTGACTCTCCTGATTGCTTTTCTTTAGTGAGGACTACGTTCTTACGATCCGTCAGAATCCGGAGCGGGCGCGTGTGGCAGGGGGGAAAGAAAAAGGTAACACGAGCACCGTCCTGGATCTTGAATTCTTCCGGTGTATACAGGATGGCTGACAGTCAATGGCAGAACGCAAGCCGGTGGATCCTCCGCCTATTATCCAGCTGAGAATCGATGAGTCTGTTGATCAGCCCCAGTAAGCTCCCTCGATGCCGAGTCTTTGATGGAATAGTCAGCTTACAAGGCGCAAAGGAATTACCTCCAAAACCCGTTCTATTTTATGTACTGTACCCTTTACCATGCGACGGAAGACCATGAAGTTTCATCGACACAGGCAGCTCTGGCAGGGACTCTAGTCTCGTCATTCCATCGGCTCAAGGACACTGACAATACTGGTTAGTTGGCCAAGACCTTCCGCTTTGACTGCTACCCTTGCCACTTTTGATCTGACACATAGCTTTCTAGATGGAGGCTTTTTCGTTTTCGGAGACCTTTCTGTCAAGATGGAGGGTGAATTTAGATTGAGGTTCGACCTGTTTGAGCTGCGCAAGTACAAAAACAATCCAGGGAACGGCGCGCCCTATGACCCCAGCAAACGATCGTACACAGAGGGAGTGGTTTTTATCAAGTCAATCATTTCGAAACCTTTCACAGGTGAGCAAGAGAGCCGCAAAATTTGCCTCAGTGTATTGCTAATTTCACCAGTTTCACCTCCCAAAAATTTTCCTGGGATGGCAGAGTCCACTGCGCTGTCGAGGTCGTTTGCAGATCAGGGAGTCAAGCTGAGAATTAGAAAAGAGGCTCGTACGCTAATGTAAGTCCTGCTGCTGATATTTTCATAGCATGGTAGCTGATTCGGAATAGGAAGCGTCCTTTGCCACGGGAAGAGTACGGCACCACCATGACGGCACCCCGTTCCCCAGAGCGGTCGAGCGCGTCGAATCAATCGATTCCCACAGCCTACCAGTCCAGTCGGGAATACCCTTATTACGGTGGGCCTGACGCCAAGCGCCCACGGAGCTCAGTAGATATGAGTGGACGTGGGATGTTTGATGGTGACGCTCGATATGCCCCTCGGCCGGTGGACGCATACCAACCGCATGCTGCCAATCCATATCAAAGTCAACCGTATCAGCCTCTGATGCAGGGATATCCTGCTACGGCTGCTGGGGTATCTGAATATCCCATCCGACAAGGTCATCAAGGGACAACGCCAACATCGTTTGGCCCAACCGAAGGCTCGATTCGGTCTCCTGGAACTGGTGGGTACATGGGGCAACCACGGTATCAGTACTCAAGCACCCAGATGCCATATAACTTAGCACCATCGTCCCAGATACCTCAAATGGGCGATTCTACTCAAAACAGGACCTCTCAAACAGCTAGTATGGGAGGACTCGTTCCTGGTCAGTCTTTCAGTCAATCCACGGGGCAAATGCAGAGCCCTTCTCAAGTGAGACAAGCTGGTTCTGCCTATCCACAGGGGGACTCATCTGAAGCTTCTACAGGTTCCGCAGGCATGGGGATGATGCCTCAGACGTACCACCGACCGCAGTATCAGACAGGCTCGACAATCCTACCTCCTCTCCAGTCAAGCCGTCAGGCGGGGTCGCCAAACGGCAACGGTAATGCGGCGCGTGGATATTATGACCAATCTATACAAGGAACGCCGCCTGTGCTCCCATCCCAGCCGGGACCTTCGACAAATGGCGACGGATATGCAGGTGAAGGCCAGGCCTTTGACGTATCAGCCCCGTCAAGCGCAACACCACATTAAGTTGAACCCTATCTATTGCGTGGTCTAGCTGCCTCCATATTTACCTTTCCTTTCTTTTTCGGCTTATGATTCTTCCTTGTATTTCTGACATGGACTTTTCCATTTTGTGCTCATTCATTTGGATAGATTTGCACTGGGGGTGTCAAAAGGAGGGCGGTTGGGAACCATACAGCTACCTGGCGCGCACGGACATACGGGTTTTTGATATTATTATTTTGTTTATTCCTGTTTTTTTTCCTTGCACCATGGGATCCAAAATTGCATTTGATTCTCTTGTACAGTACGTTTACGGATTAAAGGGGTTGCCGCACAAAAACAGCTTTTTGCACACCTGTTCATTTTCTTTCTTTGCCTGTTTTCCTTACCTAGATTGCTAAGTATGTTGGATAAGTGTTTGAGACGGGAATGGCGTGACTTCTCTTTGCAGGCTTTGGATGTGCTAAACGGGGTTTCGGCATCCCTTTTGAAGCAAGCCATGGCATACATTGTACACTATGTCTAATTTGCTGGATCTAATGCGTTCGAACTGACAAAGGTAGTAGTTTCTTTGACCCGTGCAAGCTGCCTGTGCCTGGTAGATCTAAGTAGATCCAACTGCCCCTGTCTATTGACATACTTGCACCTTGAACTCTACTGGTAGATCTAAGTAGATCTAACTACCCCTATCTATCGACATACTTGCATCTTGAACTCTATCTCAACATCCCTATCCCTGTCTGCATGTGGTGGCTGCAGGGATAATACGGGCAGAAACGCGCTAAAGGGGCAAGCGTGGCATTTTCCCGCGTTAACTATTTAATTTGATTTCGGAGGCGCGTTGCTGACCAGAAATAACTTCTAAGAAGAATAACATGCGCCTTCTCACCCCGCCAACTGCGGCTGTTGTGGAAGGTGAGGTCGGCTGTTTGCGAGGTTTCCCTTTTGGGCGCGGCTAAACAACACTGGTCGACGCTGCCGCCGCGCTTGTGTTGTTGATGGTCTGGCTGCCTTCACTCGCTCTCTCTGTCTCGCGCTCTTCTCCTCTCCATCGTCTCTCTGGCCTCTCATCAGACTATCTGGATACCTATCCGTCTACAGTGCTAGACAATTGGACCTTCGAGATATAGGGCTCCAGCGCCAGGATTCGATGACCCTATCTGCCCCTGTCCAACACTGCGCCTCCTGGTAACCAGGTAGTATATGATACCAAAACAATGGCGGCCAGCCCTCCCCTCCCCCAGCCACCCATCCACAGCCTCGACCTAGACTGCAGGTGGAACGGCGAACCTCACGATCCTGTCAAAATAACTATCAAAGTCGAGGTGAGTTACTTGCTGCTAGTACACTTGATACTCCTATTTCATCTGCTGCATCTGGTCTAATACGTGAATTTAAAAAGTTCACAACTGAACGAAACACTAAGCTACGTCTTGTCGACCTGAATCATGAGTATATCAGGTTATCGCGCTTCGACAGCCTGCAAACAGTAAAAGAACTCGGGGAAGATTTGCCTGATGAGAACTACCCCCCTGCCGATCAACCTGTGGACAATGCTCCAGATAGGGAGTCGCCTGATGAGAACAGCCCCCCTACCGATCAACCTGTGGACGATGCTCCGGATAGGGAGTCGCCTGTTCCTACCCAGGGGGCCAAGGGTGGCGTTGAGACACCACGAACATTGTACACTAAGGGAATGAAATTGCCCGAGTCAGCCGGTAGAAGACTGTTTCCTCCCAGCCCATCCAGCACAATTAGCCGGAAGCAATCATTTGAACCAGCGCCTGAAGATGACGAGCCTCCTCCCGTTGCCTCCCCCGAGGGCGTCGAGCTGGTTGGTCATGAAACGGAGGCTAACGCGGAAGGAAAATCGGCGCCTCCCAGCATTTCAGAGAAGAGCGATGTTCATTCAGTTCATCAAAGTTTTGGCTCAACTCAGGCGAAAAAGGGGGACACATCTATAGTCGAGAGCCCGCAGCCTGCACTAAAAGAGAGCAGCCCGCCTGTACCGTTCCCAGAATTTGAGGATCGTCGCTCATCCCCTTCTCGTTCGGAAGGGAAGGGGAAAGCAAAAGCAGACGTTGTCCCCGGAAACGCAAATGATAGTCCAGACGAGGCCGGGGAGCCATCATCGACTTCGTCTCCCGGCGAGTCCAGCCAAGACACCGGGCCTCAAGCCACCAAGCGCCGGACACCTAGCCAAATTCCAGTTATGGCGTCCAGATCGAATGTAGCTGGGGGCAGTCAGCAGTCCTCGCGAACATCAAGCTCCGAAGGTCGTGTGGCGACGAGTGGCCTCCCGCATAACGATACCACGAGTCCATCGGCTTTAGATGTCTCTGGCTTGCGTAAAGCTAGGCCATCTTTGGTACCATCTCACTCCAGACACGAACGAGTTTCCCCAGTGAGACTGTCCACCGAGTTACCTGGCAACTTTGCCATGAAATCCTCGAATTCAGAGCCACCAGAGTCGCCCAAAAGGGAAGGGCCCTTTGAATCAAAACGACCGGCATTCTTCCCTTCCCTAACCACAAGAAATTCCGACCCGGAACAACCAAGTAGCTCTTCTCCACCCGCTCTGAAAACCAAATCTCCGCCCAGTGCTCTTCAAAAGTTGAACTCCAAGGCGGAAGAGAAGAAATCGAGCTACGTTTCAACTTGGCTCGATAAAAATGACGCTGAAACCCAGGAGCAGCCCTCATCCTCTCAAAATTGGACTTCTGGCAGACCCCTTGATGATGTTGATCCTCTCCTGTTTGGTGATGGCACCGAGGACCCTGCGAAAGGTTCCACCCCAGTTAAAACGGAAAACACAGATCCTGCTGCTGGTAGAGAGGACGAGATGGTTTCTTTTGGCAAAGACTCTAGCGGATATTTCCATATTTCAATGCCGAGGCTTGTTACCAGGGCCGTATGTATTGTCAGCATATACATTGAAGTCACGCCAACTCCCCTGCAAGAGGACGGTTGGCAGCTTCTGCACATTCCTGGCTTTCCACTGAACCGAAATGGGAAGTTCGGGACCTTTAGACTCCTCGCCGACAAGTGCCAAAGGAAGAAAAAAATAGAGTGCTCGACTGAAGGCTTAGTCGGAGGGCAAGCGGTGGGTGGTGGCTGTATGGGGAGTTTCAATGCAGGAAAACCGCTTGTCCTGAAAGTGCGAGGAACGGAGGTACTGACGAGTGAATCAATCGACAAGCGCATTCTGGATTGCGAAATCAGAGTAGCCCACATTCGCCGTCGAATTCTTGGTTTGGGTTCTTTTGTGGAATACACGGCCATTATCAAATTGTCCACGTATCAGCAGGTGGTTTGCCAGCAGGACGGCGCTTTTATGGTCGTTATTTCCGATGGCCCTCGTGGGGACTTTGAGTTTAGAATGGAGGGCTTGCGGGAAGAATACTTTATTGACGTGTTTCCCAAAAGCGCGAGTCACATTGGAACAACAAAGATTAAAGTCATCTGGTGTACCGAACTAGAGTCCGAGAAGTTTCGACTAAGGTGGAGGACACCACATGGAACAACCACAGCCTTTACCTGGGTTCCGAAGCTGTTTTTTGTGAAAGTAGGTCAGCCGATAGAGTATACTCCCTCACTTTTAAGAAGCAGAATACTCGGTTTAAGAGGCGGAAGACACAAGGAAGCAACAGTCGAAACCCAGGAGACAACAGTCAAAACCCAGGAGACAATGATTGAACAAGACGATGAAGACTGGGATTGGCTAGGTTTACCTTACCTCGAAGACAAAAGCGTTGCTCTCTGGATTATACACCAAGCTCTTCGAGTCTGTCTCCTTTTTCTGTATGGACTGGAAGCTCTGGGGTCTGCAATTCGGCTCTACTTTGACATGACCCCAATGGCCCTGAATGTCGGTATTGTTTCACTATTCACTGGAGCGATACTGCTCCATTTAACCCAGCCATCATGGAAAACGTTGCAAAATCAGGTCGTACGATTTGATTATCGCCCAAGCCGCCAACGGGGTTGGATTGTTAGCGAGAAAGACTCGATCACAACCAATGGATTGGAGAAACACCTTGTCTCTGTTATTTGCGGGGAGGAATGTACAGGCCCGGGCTGTGAAGATTGCGACAAGATGCAGGAAACCGGATTCGAAGACACGCAGATCACCGTTCCCTTCGAGACCCCTTCGGAAACAGCCCCCATTGCCATCGGATCTTTGCCGTTTACAAGTTATCCCCAAGCTCGTCTCCATAACGCAGCTGTAACACTCGACAGCCAGGCCAACGCGGCTCCGACAAAGATATCTCTGCGTGATCGAATCGATGTATTCTTAGGCTGGAGAGGGCTAGAGGCATGACGGCCAGGTGTGGGATGGCTGTCTGGATTGGGTGTTTTGCATTCACTAGAATGGAGTGGTATGGAGTATCCTGTGGGATAGGGGAAGATACCTTATTATTCATCGATGCATTGATACCAATTTTCTTTGTATGTAGTTAACTAGTTGTACGAAACAACGATGGATTGCGGTTTCTTTTTGTTGTCGACGATTAAATTGATAGTTTCTCTTGGCAGCAGGTCACATGCTGAGATCCGGGTGGAGACGCTAGCTGTTTTCAAGTCTTGGCATGGCTTCGCATGGTGACCGGATTATCCAAAAATCCGGTATGACTTCAATTGGAAATTTACCTTTTAGGGAGGTATTTTCAAAGGTTTTTTAAGGTTTTTTTAGGTTTTTAAAGGCTCTTACTTTAAATTCACCTCTAGATTTGCAGGTGAGTGAAACAGTTCAAGAGAGAAGAGGATAAAGGTTGGCGGGATGTCTTCAGCACAATTTTGTTGAGAAGCAGCCAAGCCTTTTAAGGTTGCTTTCCGTGAGCTAAATTGTCACTAGCACCATACCATTGAAAGCCTTATTTTGTGGCCACTAATAATAAGCTTTATCTCCAACAAGCTGCCCATCACCAACCACAGCATCTCGCCAGATTCCTGCTCCAGCTGGCCAAGGCTTGACAAATGGTCGTCGTCATGTCTTCATGCACCAGCAGCCACGCGGTGTATCATCCGCCTTTCATTCGCGGTTTTGATTACTACATTATCGGATAGGGGGCGGGGGCGGGCATTTTAAAACCAAGCTCTCCCTCCCCCCGTCCTCTGTAAGGACATACATTGATTTGATCTGATAGCTATCTTATGAACCCCCGGTGTCTGCGACAGCTGCAGTTTGTCCCTCCTGCCCTTGCTCGCTCCTTTGCTATCCCGGGGTCTTAACTTCCTCCCCTTCCCATTGGACCCCTCGTCGCGAGGCTTCATAATCCTTGAAAGCTATCCGACGGGCGTGATAGCCCTCTACGGTCTACCCCGGACTGGTGTCCCGGTGAAGCAAAAGGCCCTCGCCCAGCTGCCCGGGTGTGTACATACATACATAACCCATCTCACCAGTCTATTTTCAGTAAGTTAATTCACCACGGCGTCCGTCAAACTATCATCCTATTTGTCCTTTCGTACCACACCGCGTCGTCATTTATGTCCTTTCCTTTCCTTTTCTTTTTTCTGCTGCTTCTTCCGGTTCCGTCGACATGGGTATGATGGGCACCTGATGCCACCCCCGGTATTTACCACCCCCCCGTCCCCCACGTTCGTCATCATTCCCGTCCCCGGATCTGATAAGTCCTATCGTTCAATGAGATGTCCCGCCCCTCCTCTGTTTCCTCTCCGCGGAGAGTTTCGCTGGCCCCCTGCTGCCCTCCATCCCGAGTGGTCATGTGGGCGGGCGAAGGACGAAAACTAAGTACGAACGATACTCCTCTCCTCCCAGGAGATCATATCTATGTAACCTTATCGCATCCTTGGCCATATGTTTCTATCCCTCGACCCCCTGCCCTCCTTGATTGATACCCAGCATCACTCTCCGTCTTGTCAGCATCTAGACGTCTTGTCCCCCGCCCGGCGCATCCCGTATGCTTCTCTGACTGGCATTCCGGTCCTAGCGGTTTTCTCCTTTCAGCCTGCCAAAACATCAGTGACGTTGTCTGTTGTTGCCGTCCCTATTCCTCGCATTCTTCCTTGCCTGCCATCCTCTTTCAGGCATATTCCCGTGTCTGAGGCTGAAACCTATTATTTGAACGCTTATCACCGACACTGGGAAGGAAGCGGGATCAACCTCCTCTAGCTAGGTAGGCATCTCCCGTATCTCGCGCCCCATTTTTTCAATATTTTTTTCTATCGCTGTACAAATAGTGCAAAACCCTGCATTGCACCACTTTCTCACCTTGGCAGTACAACAGAATCTACCATTTATTCTTTGTGTTTGCATCATTCTTTTCTTGGCCCTGCGCACCTCCCTTCCCGCTGTTGCTTGGCTAGCTGTATAAAGGCTACACTGGCAGCCGTTCCCAACGCCCCGCTGCTTTCACGGGAGTAGAAAAAAGACAAAGCGCGAGTGACTCTGAGAGGGCCCTGAGTACATATTCTGACATCGACGGTTCATTGTAGACATACGTTCTCACGGCGGATATCATTTTATCTGTCGATTGCGGGATTCATATCGCCATCTCGTTCGACGGAGATAATTTCTCTTGGAGGACGGTTTCATCAAATATTCCTGTTGTTTGGAGCTAGATTTTGAACGAGGCTGCGAGCCATACATCCATTCTTCAGCATTCTCGAGCGTCACTGGGAGAGAATTTGTTAAATATACACGACACTATCGTGTTTCCGCCATCCAGGATGACGACGGCAAACAGTGACACAACTGTGGCCACCCACACTCCCAGGCCAGGTATGATAGATCGAACTTCTAAAATTCAAGAGCTGCCCCTGTGGGAGTTTGGGGATGGAGACACTCACCATGTCGGCCAGACCACAGCAATAGTCCCCGAAGCATCCAATCTATAGAGATCAGAAACTAACCCTACCCCACTCGCATAGACGCCTACCGAACTGCCCTAGCAAAGAACCTCCAATGGGCCTCCAAAACCGCAGAGGAAGACCCAGCCCTCTTCCCAAAACTCGCAACAGGGCAACACCCCGAGATTCTCTGGATCGGGTGCTCCGACTCCCGCTGCCCTGAAACCGCCATCCTCGGCCTGCAACCCGGCGACGTCTTCGTCCACCGCAACATCGCCAACGTGATCCAATACAACGACATGAGCTCCGCCTCCGTCATCGAATACGCCGTCGTCTACCTGAAAGTCAAGCACATTGTCCTCTGCGGCCACACCTCATGCGGAGGCATCGCCGCAGCGCTCGCAAACAAGAAGCTAGGCCTACTGGATAACTGGCTCATGCCGCTGCGCCGGCTTCGAGAGCAGAATCTGCATATCCTCGCCCCGCTGGATCCCCACGAGCAGGCGCAGAAGCTGGCTGAGATTAATGTGCGTCATGGATTGCGCACGTTGAAGGAGAATAGCGTTGTGCTTGATGCGATTGAGGAGAGGGGGTTGAAGTTGCATGGCGTGCTGTATGATGTTGGCAGCGGCATTTTGCGAGAGTTGGATACGGAGGAGCCGATGGAAATGATCAAGGCGCGGATTACGTCTTTTAAGACGTTGGCGGTGGAGGTGGCGTCGCATTAAGTAAAGGAGGGGTAGTTGGATGGACGGGGAATGGTGGTCTCCTTATTTTTTTATTGCCTTGGGTATGGCTCGAATTTTTTTCATTGCTATTTGGTGTTGGATGGGATGGATGGGATATGGTGTCTGGGTTATTCCTTTTGTCTCACACTCCACTTGTTTCTTCCTGTGGTGGTACTGCTTTTCTGGTACTCTTGGGAGGCTTGGTTTTGCATTAATTGAGAATTTGGTGGTCTCCAGGATAGGGCTAGAGAGTGATCCATTCATTCACCTCTCAAATGAGTATTTTCTGGCTGATTTGGGCTATATCTTTTATGTTCCCACGTCAGAAATCAAAATAGCTCCCCGATTAATAAACTAATAATAACTCCCCCAGGGCACACGCTACAGAGCGCCTCCTCCTACTTTAATTAAATCCTTCATCGCCCTAAACCAACCCACACACCAAGCCCAGACCCCAGACCCCAGTCTCCAGCCGCAAGCCTAATGACGTCTAAAAACTATGCCTATCTCCACTTAACTCGTATCTCCTCGTACAGGGGCGCTAAAATGCAAAAAGTCGCCGGACGACTGTTTTTAACTCCGAGCGCGAGCGCTTCGATTGATACTTTGTGTCCGCTAAGGCCGAAGCGTTTTTACGTGAAGCTGGCATGGATGAGGAGACAAGCGGCATTTATTATTCCCGGCTTGTGGAAAACAACCTTGGAAGGAGGTTTCTTGCGGGGCAATGTTGTGTGATTTTTAACTATATATTGCTTCCGACTTCCGCTCTGGAAGATTGAGATTTGTTTTTGGCTGTAAGGCAAGGCACTTTTTTTATATTTTATTTATCCACTGCTGTTTCAGTTGCAAAGTCCTAGCTACAAAAGTTTCGAGAAAAAGAATTGGCATAATACAATTCGTCAGAGTCCCGTCAGGATGGCAGCGAACAACGAGATGGAGTATACACGGTACGCTTCAAATCTTTCTTTCCGTTCTAACAAATCCCCATTTTGATTTGAAAAAAAGAACGGGAGTGATTTCTCCCCCTTCTCGTATCTTCACTGGTCCTCTATAAGGATAGATAATTGCTAACATAGTGACTTGCCATTTCCCCCCCAACAGCCTAGGCAAATCCGGCCTCAAAATCTCCAAGGTAATTCTCGGAACAATGTCCTACGGATCCTCCAAATGGGAGCCCTGGGTTCTGGACGAGGAAGAAAGTCTCGAATTGATTGAACATGCATATAAACGTGGAATAAACACATGGGATACGGTGCGTTCCGCCTCCCCCTTTTTTTTAACTTTTTTTTAATCTAGATACCCCCAAAATCCCCAAATGGAGGAATCTTCCCACCCTATATATACATAACAAAGAACAAGAAACAAAATAATCAAAATCCTAACACCCAAACCAGGCCGACATCTACTCCCGCGGCGCCTCAGAACAAACAATCGGCAAAGCCCTGCGAAAATTCTCCATCCCGCGCTCGACCGTGGTAATCATGACAAAGTGCTTCTTCGGCTTCGACCCGGCATCGGACGAGCGGTACGTCACCGCTAACAGCGGGAGAATGGTGAATCGCACGGGCCTATCGCGGAAGCACATCTTTGACGCCGTGGATGCGAGCGTGGAGCGACTGGGGACGTATATCGATGTGTTGCAGATTCATCGGCTGGACCGCGACACGCCACGGGAGGAGATTATGAAGGCGTTGAACGATGTGGTGGAGAGTGGGAAGGTGCGGTATATTGGGGCTTGTTCTGTAGGTTTTTTTTTTCTTTCTCTCTTGCTTTTCTTTTCTTATCTCTTCTTCCCCCCCTCTTTCTAGTTGAACACCACAGCGGGACTAACACCCATCCAGATGGCCGCCTGGGAATTCCAAACCCTCCAAAACATCGCCGCCCGCAACGGCTGGCACCAATTCATCAGCATGCAAAACTACCACAACCTCCTCTCACGTGAGGAAGAGCGCGAAATGATCCCTTACTGCCTCGACACGGGCGTCGGAATCATCCCCTGGTCCCCGCTCGGACGGGGCCTGCTTGCCCGGCCCTGGAATGACGGAGCCGCGACGAAACGTGGCCAGACCGATTGGGCGATGCCGATTATGTTTGGTAACCGCGATAATGAAGTTGATAAGGCGATTGTGGAGCGGGTGGAGGAGTTGGCGAAGAAGAAGGGGGTAAGCATGGCGCAGGTGGCGACGGCGTGGAGTCTTGGGAAGGAAGGGGTTAATCCGATTTTGGGGCTGGGGAGTAAGGAGAGGATTGATGAGGCGGTAGCGAGCGTTAGTGTTAAGTTGAGTGAGGAGGAGGTGAGGTATTTGGAAGAGAAGTATTTGCCCAAGGCGGTGAATTTGGCCGCGGAGAGATGATGATTTATTTTTGTGAACTTGAGTTGGTTTCATATTTTTTTAAAGGGGGGGGGGGGTATAGGCTGGATTAGACGTTTAGCAATGTAAAGGAAACGGCAATGGACAGCTCTCTTGAAAAATGATATTAAGCAAGGATATATGTGATACTTTGCCATTTTTTCTCTTGAAGAGAAGATCGAGAAATTATTCACTGACGCAAACCAGCATCTAATGGAGTTGCCAGCCCGGAGCTCGCTCTCTTCCCCTTGCCTATGGACACTATTAAAAAGATAGGATATGACCGACGGAACCGGAGACGTAAAATTAAAAAGATTCCACTGCGGGAATTCGGCAAACAAGTAAAAAAAATTAGAGGAAAGAAAAGCTGAAGATGGTAAATACTTGCTAAAAGAGAATGATAATATCTGCAGTCGTTGGCCTTCAAAAGAAGACTGCTCTGTAGTTTAACCCACCGCTGCAAAACTTTATGATTTTGATCATGCCGTGTAGGCGGGCCCATTGGTAACAGACTCGGTCCTAAGCCTTAGGCCGCGTGGAAACTGTGTTGCCCTTTATTTTACTAACGTATCGCATGATTGCTCAATTTTCCTCTGAAATGTGCCGACTCAGCCCCTCCGATAGCTTTTGGTGGATTCGAGTATAGATAGTTCTCTTCCTGTAGATGTAAAGCAAGGTCGATAAGAAACCCTGGCTCGTATATAATGAAGCCAAAGGGTATGCTATGCATTCTTCCCCAGCCAGATCCTTCTCGGTCTCTGACTTAAAACGGCTCGGAGGCGTATGCGTAATCAATTGATTTATCCATGTGTTCACACAGATCCCGGCCACATTCAGCTTCAAGTTCTTGGCCGTCTCTTCCGAAGAAAACAACGGAGCCATCGTTGTATGGGTTCTTGATATGAGCAACGTATTTGAACTTTGTCTCCTCGGTATTTAACCATGTGATTTTGAAGGGAGCGCTGGCTTCCCAATTAAGTTCACCGATCCAACTAGGATCTGGAACACCGGGGGCTCCAGGAGGGCTCTCGAGGCGGGCCTGCCAAGAGGGACTTGGTTAGTCTCATAAGTTGTTATATAGGGAATGATTGATGCCTACATAACCTTGAAAAGCACCGCTGTTATTCACAGAGAAGAACAGGACAACATGGCGGGAATTGTCAAAAGCTTCTGTGATTTTCTCGACGTTCTTTCGCTGGGTTGCCCAAATTCCCTAGATATAATCGTTAGACTCCATGACACTTATAGTCATTGAGGTTTTAAAGGGAAATTCAGAAAGGCGTACTTCGATTTTGGCTGCGTCTACCATGTCATAGGCAACGCATTTTATGAGGAAGTATGTCACCCCTATGAGAATTGTGTTAACACTCATGGTTACGCAGAATTATCCCCATGCACAACGGACATACCTCCAGCAGCCAGTTTCAAAGAACCAGCCCCAATCGAGCCATTGGAGGAAATAACTCGACCGTAATCACTATCAAACGTTCCACCAAATGCTCCGCGACCGCGGCCACGAGTCGACCCACGGCCGCGTCCTCTTCCCCGTCCCCGGCCACGACCACGGCCACGCCACGAAGCTGAACCACCTCTGGCTGAGTGGTCTGGCTGATTTTCAGCGTCATGGAATTTTGATGGATGAGCAAGAGACGAATGAACAAAAGCTGGGGATTTCTCCCAGCTGGATGACCATCCGTTGTTGTGTTTATCCAGTTCCCCTTCCTCCACTAAATCATCTGCGCTCGAAGAGCCACTCCCCTGAATAAACTCTCTGCGTGCCTTGTTCATGAAATCCGGAATTGCTAAATTTATCGTCAGCTTTTGGGTCAAATATACTTGACAAGAAAAATGCTCATTGGTGATCGCAGACCTTCTGTATCATGCGAGCTATTACTGGCTTTGCTAGTGGCATCAGTCCGAGCTAGTTTCTCAGCTCTGTCATCTTCAGCATCGCGTTCAACCTCAGGATGTTGTCTTTTCAAAGTAGAGCTTCCAGATTCACGGGAGATGTGGCTAGATGGAGATTCATCAGACACGCCGCTGCTTGGGCCCTTTTTGGCACCGCCGGACTTTAGTGGGCCCAAAGGAGTGTTGATCTTTGGTACAAATGAGGGAGGAGGCATGGATTGAGATGGGGATGCCTGAAAATCACGCACTGACGCATCAAAAGAAAGTTTGGGGGAAAAGGAAGATTGCCCTCGATCACTATTCTTAGCCAATGCTTCGCGCTCGTGCATTTCTTCTCTCATAAGCTCTTCCCTCTCTCGTTCCAAAGCAGCAAGACGTTTGTGTCGGGTCAAAGTTCCACGACGGTAAGACTCATTATAATAATTGGTATGCACGAGCCATTCCCGGAGTTCCTCAATTTCGCTGGGTTCTAGCCGGGCAAACTCATTATCAACTTCGGGGTTAGACGTCATCCTAGAAGGAGACAGTTTGTCTGATGTGCCGCTTGACCTCGAGTGCGAAGAGTCGTTTCGATTGACAAGCCGCGTAGCGCTAGTATCAGTTAAAGACCGCTTTGGGGGCTCATATATACGTCGTTCTGGATACGCCTTTTGATCGGATCGGGAATCCTGCCACGTGCCTGCCCGTCGCACGCCTTTGGGGGATGCACTACAGCCATCCATAGAATTTGATCTTGCGACATCAGACGGGTTAGAGGAAGAGGCGTTCTTGCCATCGTGATCTTTCTTGTGACTGCCATTGGTGGGTTGGGGTTTGTGAACTGAAGTTTTTACTGTTGGAGAGCTGTGCTCGCCTGGGAAAATATCAGATGTTGTCTGGTGTTTATCAGAGTCAACACCGCTTTGTCCCGCAGTGGACGTTTTGAAAGCGTCAACGTTTGCAGACACTCTTCCCTCAGCCAACAGGCCATCGATATCCTCGGGTGAAGCCATCTGATGGGAACGCGGTTTCTCCTCAGTGTTAGATCTAGCAATCGGGGGCGGCTCTTGGTTAGAGTTCGTGATGCCCCCATTAGACGCACGTCTCCTTGGATGCTTCGGAGGATCAAAAGAAGTCTTTGCTCCTTGACTAGGAGTGGGTGACGGCCCCGAGCCCCCATGTGTTCTACTCGACTTGGCAGGATCCGGTGTTTTGCTTGCAGCACGTTTCTGTGACAGGGCAGCCAGTGCCAGGGCCCTTTTTTTCTGCAAAAGCTGCTCACCAGACAGATCAACTGGTTTGTTCTCCTTCCCTGAACCCATTGGATCCATTTCTCGTGCTTGCAATGCTGGCGGCCCTTGCTGAACCTCATAATCGCCAAACTCCCGACGCACTGTTGTATCTAAGCTCTGCTGAACCAATTGGTTATCATTAAGGAATGAAGCTGAGTGACGGGGGTCGGAAGCAAAAGCTGGCTGCAATTGGTTAGGATAACCATCATCGCCCATTCCAGTACTGTATGGAACCCCCGTACCCAGCCATGGTTGGGCGAACTTTGGCTGAAAAAAAGAGCTTGGTCCGACAAGGGAACTACTGAGATCGGACAGCCCTTCTAAGCGAGGAATGAAGCTGTTTCTTTTTGAATCGTCGTCCGCCATGCTTCAAGGTGAGCGGTTGGCGCGTTGCGTGGCAGATTAGAGGCCTGCAAGCAGGACAAAAAAGGTTAAGGTTTGGGCGAACGAAGGACGATGTAAACAATGTAGCGAGTGAAAGACAGACTTGACAGACTGATAGCTAGAGCAAGAAGCTCATGAGGAGCAGATGAGAAAAGTCCAGACACAGCTCCGCGATGGGAGAGGAGAAGTGAGGACGAAAGTGAGAGTGGTGATGAGATGATGCGTTGTCAGAAGCAAGAGGGGAAAGCTCAACAGACGCGAGTGGTTGGCGGCTCGGCGCGCCCATCCGCCTCACGTGACTGATAAAGCCCTCGCTGGGTTCAGCGTTGGAACTATTGACGATCCTTTATGATTATGCTTTCAAATTATCGTTTCAAGTTAGAGAGGGTCGCAGATAAAGGGGACCAGATTAGAGTTGAGAATTGACCAAAGTTTCATTATTCGTCTCGTTCTTCGTCCTCTCACAGGTGAAGCCGCAAATAGTAGGTATCAAAAACACCAATAATAAACAAAAAATTAGTATATGATTCAAACAACGCCATCCATCCTCCTTCTACGGACTCAAGCCCTTTCTTTTTTCCCTCCGAAATCAAGCCAGTTGCTCAACCGCCGCCATCGTTTCCCCTTGGATCGATCCGGCTTGCGCTGGCCCTCATATAAACTAGGGGGGCTCGATAACGGGCCCCTCTGGCTGCCATCACCATACGACGAAGGGGAAGGAGACCGAGCTGCATTCGTCGCACTAAGATGCTGTTGGTCTCCTCTGGACGTTGATCGCCTCTTCGCGTTTCCTGCCCTTTGCTGGAAGGCTTGTTCATCGGGGAGATTCAATATCGGTGTTTTAGACCCCCCTGACCTTTCCAAAGACGTGGCATTCGATCCTTTCGGCTTGGAAGGGGTTTTAGAAGCTCCGTTCTGCGATTTTTGAGAATCTGTTTTGGTTGATTTGGAACGATGTAGTAATGTAGGGCTGCCGAGTCGCAATAGGCTTAGACGTTTATGATGTGTCTCTGGGCTTGTTGGATGTGTTGGTTCTGCCTCTCTCTCTGTAGCTTGTGATGGCCGAGACGGTGGACGCGGGGCCGCAGTAGTGGGTGTAGATGGAGCGGAGTCGGCGTAGACAGGGGATTCGGGCCATCCTTCCTGGAAGGCGACCCAGATGCCACTGGCAATAATGAGGCTACGGAGATGGTCGTCGGTATCGATAATGGTCGGCTCAGCAGCATCGTCTGCCACTGAGGAGTTTATATTAGCGGGAGGAGCAGAACAAAGTGGATATTTATCAAGTACATCGATTCCCAGGCGGGACATCCATGCAATAACCGGGTGCCGCCGTGTAGTCGGGTCGATGATGCTAAAGGTAAACCGCTTCCCATCCTCAAAGTGGTTATCTGAGCCAGCAGCAGATCCAGAAGCCCGACGACTGCCCTTCCCACGCAAAACCCAGCGGACGCATATTTGCTCGTCGTTCTCCTTGGCTCCTGTGAACTCGTAGCCGCCAGAAGGGAGACGCGAGGCCTCCCAGCGGGAGCCCTGAATTAAATAAATCTCCGCAAGCCCTTTTATTTTTGCATCCTCTTTGCGATGTTGACATAGCGTCGCAACAACCTCCCTCTGATCGTGCGGGCCATCTTCAGACAAAATACTTCTATCATCGTCCGCGCTCATCTGTTCATAGGAGTCGCTCGTTACCAGAACTAGATCGTTCGGGCAAAGGCCCTTAATCGTCATAGGAAGTTTACGGGCAACCCCAAGTAAAGTAGGTGGCAGTACATCAAGGATGGGAATAGGACGCGCTGTTTGCGATACTTGCTGAAGTTGAAGAAGTAGTTTTGGACGGATCCTCAGAAGCTTATGCCTTTGGCTTGGAGGTGGATAAGCAAAGCGAAATGAAGACTTTTGCCGCGGGGGATGCCTTTTGGTTGGGACGGGAGGAGCATCCTCTGTTCGATCACTTGGGCTCACCGCTTCAACTAGAGCGTAGTCTTCCTCACTTGAAAAGCGAGGGGTGGCATTTGGTGAGGAAGCTTGTGAAGACGACGAGGTTGGCACCACGGGCTTGAGGGCTTCAGCAATCGAACGGCGTTTCGTCGAGGACATGAATCTGAGTGGAAGTATAGCAGCGGAAGATCGATATAGAAAGGAGCCGTTCGACTGCGAGTTCGGCTGATTTGAAAATTCGTGCTTATGGGCCGCAGCGGCATCAGCTGTCAGGCCTAAGTTGACCAACATGGCGCCAAGAGAGGAGGGAGAGTGGTAGCGATCCCTACCAGGGGACCATCCAGCAGCTTTCTCTTCAGGGTCAGAGGGTATTGTTAATAAACCCCTAAAACTCAAGGTCTTAAGTTTTGGTTTGGGTGATGTGCGGGAGAGAAATCGGGACGGAGATCATGTATGTACGAACCCAAGACTCTGGTGTCGTACGAGTTATATACTTCCGTCTCAACCACTGGACGAAGCAGAGAAAGAAGCTGCACGGGATGCGGAATACACAGCTTTTGAGGGAAAATTGGGACGGGCAATTGCAAGAGGGGCTACAACAGAAACAGCAGTGCTACCAACGAATGCTCCAGACCAGACGGAGGAGGATGTCGGAGATAGATGCAATTGTGCCTCTAAGCTGACATCCCTCAGCCAGTGCGATCCCGGCCTCTTGTCAGCTTCGACAGCTCAAAATAGCTCTGGCAGGAAGCAAAGATCAAGGTGTATATTGGGAAGGATGCGGACTTGTATATTCCTTGCGACGTGGCTACCTGACCACAGCCCGTGATTTTGTGTGAGGCAGGACAACTCGCAGGTGCCCAGGGCTGTACGACTCAGGGGACTTGGAGCTCACAATTGATTTGAAGGAGTCACAAGAATCATGAATAGGGAATCCAAAGAGAGAGACGGAGATACTGAAACAGTGCTGAAGGAAAGTCAACGTGGGAAGGGCAGGCAAGAATACCAAGAATGCTGCGCGCAAGGGTACCAATAGCGATTAAAAACAACAGACAGCCCTACAGCGAGCAACCACGGAACGAGGCGGAATGCTGGAGCAAAAAGGAAACACAGCGGAGTCAATAGAGTCCGAATACGATGAAGGTGGAGTTTCCCAGCGCGGACATATCGCATAGCATAACTACTCCGTCAAGAGTTTATTCGCAAAACTCCGCCAGGCATTCATCACCCTGCGAGCCTTGCGGATGATATTCTCCCAGTCATCAGCATGTGGGATTGACATGTCACTGCCCTCTCTTCTTTCAAGATTTCTATCAGCCTCTGGCTTATCATGGCTGCTATTATTGGTGAACAGTGAGCTGCCAAACCATTCCCTGTCGTTGAAATGACGCTGCCTAGACTCCAGAGGCGAGGCAAGTCTTGTCTAGGCTGAATCGAGATGCGCCGGGATTCCATGTGGCTCGGGCCATAATTCCAGCGGACCATAATTCCAGCGGAGTTGTGCACACAGGGCTTTGGTTAATGCTAAATTTGGGGATAGGCCAAGCTGTTATTCCAAGGCTCGGCACGGAATTGCTTGCATCCTCCGGGTCTCCCCACAGCACAAATATCCACTCCCATAGTTACTACGGTGGAATCGAAGTGCTACAACTTCTGCGAGATGGCACGATGTACGGAACAGGTAGATCGCTCGGGAGTCGGAAGGGTTGCATGCCGATGCTCTTTGAGTCTTGGTGGCGGGTGGAATCAAGTGACAGGCGTTGCCGATGCCGAGACCCCGTCTCGTAATTTGGAGTTTAAAAAGACAGCCAACATCGGGCACCTGCAAACTCATGCAGCCGCTGCGTTTGACGTTGCTTTGTAAAGTGTGTGTGTGGTGGATCCCCGATGTCCGCCTGGTTAATGATTTATTTAAGCTTTTCTTCGGTGTCTGCCAACCATCCGCAGCTGGCTTGTTGCAAGCTGCCCTCCCTGGCTTCAGCTTCGTTACCATGGTCCAGAGTATGGGAAAGGTGATACGAACACGATGCACCAGACTTGGAGCTTCCAGGGCTTGGATCTCGAAGCTACCCGTGTCAATTCGCGGAAACTGGCGCCCGGGCAGATATCAATATCAAAAAATATTATTTAGCAACGGAATGCACGGGTACATGAAGCTAACATACAGCTGAGCTGGCAAAACTCAAATCGTCCGTCTGGGAAACTCCCGCCACAGCGTTCGGAAATAATATCCCCTTGATAGAATGCATGACAAACCTGGCGAAATAATAGGACAGGAATGACCCCTCACTTCTTTGCTAATCTATCTCCATTTCAAGCTGGGCTGACTACTCTCCGTATTCGCCTCCTCCCTTACTTGAAAGGATATTCGCTATCAGATATGGTCTGGTGTCCTAGCTACTGATGAGTGGCCAGCCTTGTCGTCATAGCGGCCTGGTGGGCCTCAAACTGCGGCCTTGCTTTTGTGTGGGAAAGGGATAACTTAGGTAGATGGAGGGGCCTTTTGCGGTATTTGATTTGAAAAGCTCTGGTACTAACAGGGGATTGTTCATGAGTTACGGACAAAGACATGGATGATTATGAAGGAATACAGAAAATTGCACGCGGTGTCGATGACAGGGAGAGGCAAGAATAGGTTCACTTACAACTCGTAAACGGACTGCATAGTTAAATATTTTAGTTCACGCTGGGCTGGAAGGAGACGGCTGCTCCACCAGCAAGAAAGAAAAATGATTATGCTAAGTTAATTTGACACTACGAATGAAGCAACTCTACAGATTTTATTCAATAAGCATGACAAACTTCCTAGAAATCCTAGAACTGTCTGTCAACAGTCATTCCCTGCATCTGTGGTGGTTCCATTTCGGTGATATCAAATCGGGGTCTGATCCTAGTATGATCCAGCAGATCTGAAAATCCACACCACGATCTCGGATCTCGCCCTGTGAGTCGACCACCAACCCCCACCACCAACGCCCTTGATCCAATTCCTGTCTCCGCTATCGGGCCATCGAACCATGAAGGAATTGGCGTCTTCTCGCCGGCAGAAGCTATGCGATGTTATGCTCGCCAGCCCAATTTGCACCCTAACGGCACTTTTCGTGTTCTGGAAGGGATTGTTGCTGCTGGCCATTGTCGCCAGCCCAGGCCCTGGATATGATACATCCACGACTCTTCTTCCGTCTACTGCGTTAAAAGCAACAGGAGCCATTGGTGGTGGTGATGGCGGCTTCAAATGGCCCGCTTTCCCCGCACCGCTGCTGAAACTGGCGAGATGGGACGCGATTTATTTTTTGAATATTGCGCGACGCGGCTATCTTTTCGAGCAGGAGTGGGCGTTTAGCTATGGATATACGAAAATCTTGGCTGCTTTATCCTTTGGTTAGTATACTATTATCATTATTCATTTTATTTCCTTCTAATTTCGAGATTTTTTGGGTGGTGTTTTATATTAGGTGAAGTCCGAGTAAGCTGATGATTTGAACACAGAGAGCGTACCCGAAATTCTCCATCTGGCTATAATCGGCATCGGGGTCTCGCATGTCTGCCATTACCTGTCTGTACTATCTCTCTACGGAATGACGCAGAACGTATTTGGAGGCAGTAACCAAGCCCTGCCGCTTCTTGCCGCGGCGTTTCACATTATTTCTCCCGCAGGGGCTTTCCTGTCCGCCCCGTATGGGGAGCCGATATTTGCGTTCTTAAACTTCACCGGATATTATGCATATACGTCTGCACTACGTGATGAACGCCATGGACGCATGTTCACAAGAGACGGGAAATTTCTTCTGGCCGGTGCCCTGTTCGCCTTTGCAACCGCCATCCGCAGCAATGGAATCTTCAGCGGTATTTTGTTTGCTTATGATGCCGTTCTTGGGGTACTGAGCGTACTTTCCAATGGGATCTCCATCTCTCAGATTCACCGGATGATTTTTGTCGTCATTGGTGGGAGCCTGATATTGTTGGGAACGGTGGTACCCCAGTACTATGCCTTTACCTTGTACTGCCGAGACAGCGAGGTTCCTCGAAGTTGGTGCAATAATACGATCCCGAGTATTTATACGTGGGTGCAGGACTACTACTGGTATGTATTATGATATGTGTTGTTTAGATCTTAACACTGACTTTACTTCGTTGCATTAGGGGCAGCGGGAAGTTTCTGGGTTACTGGACGGTGTCCAATCTGCCGCTGTTCGCCCTAGCGGCTCCTATGCTTATTATCCTGTGGGTCTCTGCCTGGTGGCCGTTTAGGTGGCTCGTCGGTTCAGATGTGCCAGGAAAACAGGCAGGACGGGAAGCCACTATTGAGCGCAACGAACATAGACAGGCATGTCTTTATAGGCTTGCAATCCCCCAGGCGGTGCTTGGAATCTTAGCGTTCACGCATTTCCATGTACAGATCATCAACCGGATATCGTCTGGGTATCCGGTATGGTACTGTTATTTAGCATTTCATGTCCTCGAAGATAAGCGCCCGCAGATGAGGTTTCTGAAGCCGAGTGTTCTTGTTAAGAGTATGATGCTATATGCGCTTATTCAGGGAGGATTATTTGCATCGTTTCTTCCGCCGGCGTGATGTGTCGTTTTGGGGCCTTGAATGTCTTTGCTACAGACGGTGTATATAATTGGCCGGGTTTAAGGGGAAAAGGCATCCCTTGCCTCCGTCACCAAAATCCATTCTTGCACTGTATTGCGTAGCTAGATTCTGCCTGACGGCTGCGTTCCTTATTAGTAATGCGCACTCCCCCCGTTATCTCCATGACTGTGAAATCAAGTTCATCCGAATTCCACCTTCTTGACAATTCTGACTGAATCTCTGGCTGTACATCCTAGCAAGTGATCAAGTCCAACGCGGCTAATCCCGTTGCCCACACCGCGAATCCTGGTTGTTGTTGTTGATGGACAGCTTTGGTGATTAGGTCATCACTACGCACCCAAACAACGAAGTGCCAAGACCCGCTTTGCCTGCTCACCTCCGAGCGAGCTCTGCGATACCCAGCTCCCAGCCTGCCCAGACGACCTTTGGGAGAGTCATTCAATACACCGGCGAGTCTCGAGCTACATATCACCGTCTACTGCTATTCAACGCTCAGTCATTGATCCTGACGTTGTTTTTGTTGGGCTATCTCCACTGTGTGGTTCCCCAGACCCATCCATCCACCTACCACCAACAAATACAAACAGTGGAACACAAACACCACCCAGCGTAAACATTTGGACCTCTCCTTGATTACTTGCAAAGCATCAACAAAAAGACATCTGAGATTTCTGGTGGGTTGATACTCGTTCTTGTTGCTCATGTCCGCGGAGTTTTCCAAGCTGACCACTCCGTGCCGTTCAAGTGATATAGTACTATCCATACCGCGCCCTACCCTCCCCTCCTTCATTACGATTTCATTGTCCTCCTCCTCGTATTTCAACGGCTCAATATTCCTACAACAGATATGGATTCTAGAGACCGATATCTAGACCCTTCGGCGTCAGTACATGCTCAGAGCGGCCATGAGATGTCGCGGGCAACCTCACCAGGCTGCGAGCCCTCCAGAGCCAACGGAACTCTGGTAGAAGATCCTTTGAAGAAAGCACGGAATAGGCCCCGGACATACCCATATTTCAAATACCTACCATACGATGTCGAAGATGAGGAGGAACGGCAACATAACTTTGAGGAAATCCTCAAGCACCTCTATATTGCTGTTGAATCGGGAGATTTCAGTCCTGGCGCCGTACACTGGACCCGGGAATTAAGAGCGTGGCTTTCATTGAAGTTTGACCCCACACGAGAACAACGGATTAAGCTGGTTAAACTCTACTACGAGCTTGCCCTGGCTCCGGGAATTGATCCTAACGTGTCGGAGAGATTTGCTAGCATGTTTATGCTCTTGACCAAGTAAGCGGAGTTGTATTTGGCTTACAACTGTGCATGGCTAATACAGAACAGGAGAAAACACTATCTTCGACCGGTCAAGGACTTGATACTTGACTGGAAACCGCTTTACAGGGAAATAAAAGTTTTTGTCCTGCCATCGCAGTCTGGTTTGGTGCATTCCACGAATTTGAAACGGAATATCAAAACTTTGACGAAACTCTGTGCTTTTGCTCAATTATATTTCGATCCTTTGGAGATGCCCGCGATGCTAGAAGAATTTCTTCCCCACTTCAGTACTTCCTTCACTGAAGGTGCATTCGTTGTTGTCGGGTTGGTGAACCTGTTTATGCCCACAGCACCGGGGCCCGAAGATAGATCCGACCTCATGCCACAACACTATCTACCAACATATTTCCATCTTTGGTCCTTGGTTAACCGATCTAGAACCTTTGATGTGAATTTCTTAGATATTCTCTCGCGACTGGCCCGTGACTCGCTTTCTGCCAGCTATATCCCTTTTTCGGAGTTCGGTATTTTCACATCTGAGCAAACTTCCCTCATATTCACGGCTATATTGCGGCTTATAGAAATCCCCGTTGGTCAGGCAACTTCTACTTACAGTGCGGCTGTTGACCTGTCGTCAGGGCTGGGTGTGATGCTTGATAGGGATGCGCGGAAACACCCAGTTGCTCATAACATTGCTAGATGGACGGTCATGTCGCTTTCACCGGCCTGTCTTGAATCCAAAGATTCAGTATTGTTTAGACTTGAAGGGCTGATAGAAGCGGTGGAAACGTTTTTCCATCCATCAAACTCGGGTTCATGGTCAAGGACGTTGGCACAACTCGTTTACTACCTAGCGGATTTCTTCGTGATGCGGTGGAACCGGGAACGGAACGAAGAAATGGAAGTTCCCCCGGACCGGAAATTGAATGATGCATTGAAACGACGCTTTGTCCTATGTCTACGGGAGGTGACATTTATGGGAATATATTCGAAGAGCGGCGTTGCAATGAACTTTGCCCTGTCCACGCTACAGAGCCTGGCCTATTTGGAACCGAGTCTTATTCTACCCGGCGCTTTGCAACGGATATATCCGTCCATGCAAGGCTTGGTGGAAGTTCATCGGACAACATCCTCTCTTCGCTCTTTGCAGGCTCTATCGAGGCTATTGGTACGAACCAGAGGATTCCGCTGCCATATCACCACACTACTCGGATTAACCTTGCCTGGAATTGATGCCAATGACCTCGAAAAATCATTGCACTCGTTAGCTTTCATACAGTCAGTCTGCTACAATATCCCTTTCGAAGATCTTACCCAAGGCCGCGATGATGTGAATGGAAACATGCTGGCTATGCAATTCATCACCGGGGAGCTCGAAAGAATGGAGGAGGAGGGTGCATCCATTGAGATGAATTATGATAAAACTCTCTCTGACCAAGATGAAGAAATGATCCTACGTTCATCAACGACTGGATTTGGTGAATTTTTGGTATCGTTTCTGGGAAGAGTGTTTACTCTGCTAGAGAATCTTCCGGATGCCGCTCGGGTCCGAAGTGGTTCGCCAGAAGAAAACGTTGTGAATACTTTACCCGCTACCCTCATGCCTTTATTAGCATCGCTTTCCCCGGAACTTTATGATATTGCGCTGAACAAGATTGTGGAATTTGTTGCCGACCATGTTATCCATCAAGCGCGGGATGCGATGGCGTTTATTTGCAATGCTCTTTGTAAAGTCAACCCAGAGAAAGCTTTGAAACGCTTCATTCCGCTACTCATCCAGTCTATCCGAACCGAGATAGATGAGAACGGCGCGGCCTCCACCAGAACGACTGGTTCGGATATCCTGCCCCGTGACCGTGGGCTGGTATGGAATATCAGTATGCTTAGCATGTGCGTTGTCCACGTCGGTTCGGCGGTTTTGAAATACCGACAAGAACTTTTCGACATTGCGTTGTATATGCAGCAGAAGTGCAAGGGTATTCCCACTGTGCATGTTTCCAATTTCATCCACCACTTGCTGCTGAACCTTACGGTGACATATATCGTTGATCATTCTTTGTACGAGCCGGATGTTCGGGAAAGGGGCATTCAAGTAGAGCAGTGGGGTCAGAAACAGGATCCAGACCAACTTTCTATCAAGTGGCACGTTCCTCAGAGGGAGGAGATTGAGTTTGCGGTTGAACTTTTTAAGTCGCAGGCCGAAACTGCTTTGGAACAACTTACCGATCTGACAAGCGAAAAGCCGAGTATAAATAGAGACGGCAGCGGGAAAGACTGGTCAGATGAAGTGGCAAGGAAATTGGTTCTGCTCAGACTCATCATTTCCGGCATATCAGTGTTGTTTGACAACAAGGCTGCTGCTTCGAACGATGGCGAAGTTTCGTCGAATGCGGATCCCGACATCGATATGACTGATGCGAATGGCCAGCCGATGGAAGAGAGCCGCGATCCAGATTCAGCTTTGGATGGCTCGGACGACTCTGCTATTCGACAGACATTTTCTTATCCCTCTGGATATCTGTTGGAAGAGAACGACCCGATTTATACTACCATCCATGAGATTAGACGTCGCACAGGTGTGGTATTGCATAATGTTCACCGATTCTTGGTTGAAAAACAGGAAGATGACGTTTCGTGCTTCACTCCTCTATACACCGCTTACCGCTCGTGGTTTATTGATGTTGGAATTGAAAAGTCCGCCCATGTTCTTGATCGGGTCACCAAACTTCTCGCGGCAGACGCCCAGCCATACAAAGTGAGCGGTCTTCGAAAGGACTACCCTCGACCCCTACTTGTCCGACGGGCGAACGTGTATCATGTCCAGAGACTCCGGCATAATGCGGCACCAAGACCTCGATCAAAGCTAGACGAAACCCTTCTGCTTGACCTTACAGAGTCAAGCATCTCGCTGTACACTGATATTCGACGTAATGCTCAAGGCGCTGGTGAATCTGCTCTCAAAGCAATCTGGGGATCTAGACTCCTCGTTATTCCGCCGTTGATCGAAGCATTACAAAAAGCAGTTAAAGAAAATGATTTCCCTCGGATAAAAGGTGCTTTGTATTCCCTCTTGTTTGGTAGCATTGCTAAACCAGTGGGTCGTCACTGGAAATATGCTCCCGCTCTTATCAAGACTTTCATTGAGGCTAGTACCGTCGATAAGCCCTCCATCCAGAAAATATGTTCAGGTGCTGTGTACCAGGTCATGGATTATGGCCGCGCAATGGATCGGATGGCGGTACTTGATCAGGACATTATCAAAGCTATCGCCCCAAGGGAGGACGTGCAGCCGAGAATCACGAAAAAGCGAGATAGTATCCAAAAGAAGCGAGCTTTGATAGAACAGAAAAAAGCCGAACTGTCGGATGAGCTAGTGGATATGGCTCGGGTTTCTCATTGGAAGAAGGCCAGCAGGACCGCAGCAATCGTGATTGGAATGGGCTTGAGATTCGACTACGTCGCGAGCGAGAACCTGGTGAACCTGATCGTATTGGGATCAATCGATTCTCACCCTGGGTTGCGTGGAATGTACTCCCAAACGCTTGTCGCGCTTTTCACGATGATAGACGTGAGAGCAGTCTGCAACCACAAGTTTGAGGACTACATCATGGGCACCCAGCATTTCCCTTCCAAGATCCAGGTTGCAACTAAGCGATACGAAGAGGGTTGGACCCAGGAGTACCTGACAAGTTTTGCTAAGCCCGAAGCAGAGTACTATGTCGACCATGATTATCCTGGCTGGCTTGTCTGGGGTAAAACTATGCCGGCATATAAATCGAATATCAAGCAGGATATCGAGTACGATGAGCTCGAATGGAAAGTTCGAAAGCAGATGGGAAAGCTATTTACGCGAGAGTGGTTTTCTACGTTCTTCAAGTACCTGAAACAAGAACCCAGAGACTCCTCTGCTGATAAGTTCCGCATGTCAAGCGCCATGATGCTGCTTTATGTTTTCGAACTCATGGCGAGGGACGAGTTGACTGTTGCAACGTTTGAAGAAATCAAAGAAGAAATCGCTGCTGTCTTTGAGGACGGAAGTGACAAGCATCAACACCGTGCTACTGCAGAAATCATGGGCGCCCTCATTGGTTCGGTCACCGACACCAGCGTAGAAAAACGAACGGTAGTGTGGGAATACGCCTTCCCCATTATCCGCCGCATATTTTCTGATGGCCTCACTCCGGAAAATTCTGGATACTGGACCACCTTCCTGCATATGGTAATGCAATGCAGAGATCCTCGCCGTGCATGGCCTCTTGTGGATTGGTTGACAAGTTTCCGGCTGGATATGACATCGAACGCAGCATTCAAGGAAAGCTCGAAGATCAACTTGCTTCATCAGTGCATCCTGGATTCGGGCTGGCACTTCCAACTAGAGAAGCCAATTCTTGAGGATTTCCTTGCGCATCTCGACCACCCTTATAAAGGCGTCCGTGAAGCAATGGGCCATACTCTAGGATCGATCTATCGCACCAGATATCACGAGTCGTACGCCGATGTAAACCAGTTGATGCTGGCCCAGCAAGAGTCGTCGTCTATTGGAAGCCGTCCTTACAAGCCAAGCAAGGAATTTGCAGACACAGTTATTGAAGTGTTTAACAGATTGGAAAAATGGCGCCACGAACGGACTCCTGGCCAGCAAACCCCATCTTCATATACGTCTGGGAGCAAAACAGTCCTTCTCTGGTTAGACTCCACCCTGTCTTCGTATGAATGTACCCAGCTCCTGCAATTCTTCCCCGATACTTTCACGGAGCAGCTTTTGCATATGATGGATGTCAAGGAGGATCCTGAACTTCAGTCACTCGCTTACCACGTTTTCCGCCATCTCCCGAATATCCCTCATCCCGCTGGCGAGGATACCGAGTTTGTGGATTCTTTGATAAAAATCGGCCGTACTTCTCCCTCATGGCATCAGCGCCTTCGAGTCATGATAAACATGCAGATTATTTATTTCCGGCGCCTTTTCTTGCTTTCCGCTGTTGACCGCGAAAAGCTCTTTGATTGTGTGGCTAGCATGCTTGAGGATATTCAGCACGAAGTCCGGTCTGGTGCTTCTGCGACGCTTTCCGGAATGATTCGATGCTCCCCCGTAGTTTTACGAACTGATATGGTTCTCAAGCTACGCGACCGTTTCACAAAGGCTCTTGTGGAAAACCCGTTCCCCAAGCGACCACGCGCCCTTGGCTCTGGCATGTCCTCTGCTGTTTCTACAGGCACCAGCACTCCTACCCCTGAACACACTCGACTGGTTATCACAAGGCACGCTGCAGTCCTGGGTCTTGGAGCCCTCATCCAAGCTTTCCCGTATACCAGTCCGCCGCCACCATGGATGCCTGGTGTGTTGATTACACTGAGCACCAAAGCGGCTGGTGATCCGGGAATTGTTGGGCAAAGCGTCAAGTCCATCATTAGCGACTTCAAGAAGACACGACAAGACACCTGGCACATTGATGTCAAGGTATGTATTTCCGATTTGGTTTTCTTATATTTGACATAGGGATTGCTAACATCGATTTCTCTTTAATAGGCTTTTGAACCGGACCAAGTTGAAGATCTTGCTGGGGTCTTATGGAAAAGCTATTTCGCTTAGAGTCATACAAATCTTACTCACGCATTACATTCCGCTTCTAAAAAAACTTTCCTCATACCTGCGCATACTGTATTTGAGCTGGGCTTTTCAAGTCAGCATCTGCAATACTTGGCGTTTACGGATCAGCATATGAGAACGTTGCTTTTGTATCAGTCGTGCATTTGGGAGTTGTTTTCATTTCATTGGGTCGGAAACATGTTGCATGTTCCTCTTTGTGCGTTTTTATATTCCTATTCCCACCCCAAACCATCCCACGAATATTTATGTATGTTTCATATGGGTTGAACGATAATGATTTTGTCCCTTTATTTCCTTGCCTGTTTCTGTCTCTACTTATTTTCATTTGTCTTTCTACGCGCGAAGTTATCGGGGACCCCTTTTCGCGAATAAAAAGTCCAATTAATACTATACTCGAAAGAAATGGAATACCAACATTGAATAACGGCCGTTTCATGAATCATCATCATAATCACCAACACATCCACCCTTCTTCCAAGAGCTCAGACGTACCCTTCGACCACTGGTATCCCCCCTCAAACACACTCCAACTTCCGATAAACAGCCGGCTTCTCAACAACAATCCTCATCCCAGGCCTAATATCCCCCCCCGCCTCAACCGTCCCCATAATCCCCGCCAACCTCCCCACAACCGCCCGATTCGCATCCCTAACCACAAGCTTCTCCTTCAACCCGTTCTGAAACTTGTCAATCTGCGGACACGGATTCCTCAACCCCTGCACCTCCACCACCGCACCCGCACCCGCAACCTCACCACCTGACATATTCCCATCATCATCGACAACAAATCGCAACTTCGTCCCCTTGCCCAGCGCTAACAGTTCCAGCCCCGTCGTCGTGATGTTCTCGCCCAGGTCGCCTGGCTGCAGGGGCTTTCCCGTGGTGGTGCTGCCGCTGCTAGTACTCACGGATGCGAGGAGCTCACAGTGGATGAGGTGGACTTGGCGGAGGTTTGGTGGCGGGGGTTTGATGTGGAGGCGGGAGAGGTGCTGGACGGTTTGTCCGGCGTGGGCGTCGCCTTGGACGCCTAGGTTGGGGATGAGGGTGATGGATGAGACGGGGGATTTGGAGAAGGAGTGGGTGGGGGAGAGGGAGACGCTGAGGACGGACATGGTGGGGTGTGGTGTGGTAGGTAGGGACTTGGAAATTTATGTGGTGATTTTTTCCTCCCTTTTTTTACTTTGTTTAGTAAAGTTGGGCTTTTTTTCGGTCTGACGGGTCTTTTGAGAACTTGAATGAATGTCTGGATGAGTGTAGCGACTATTTATTTATTTTTTCTTCTTCTGGTTGAGGAGATACAGGTAGTATCATTCGCTTTCAAGCTCGGATTAGAGGAGGAATGACTCTTTCCCCGCCCTATGCGCAGCCTATCATGGGCTGCCATGTTGTGTTCCGGATAACGTTCCCTAGACCCCTGTGCGAATTCAATTAATAAGAAGTACTAGTATTTGATGAAGTTCAATCAATGGTGAAGTCATCCTCGAGGTTTCTGTGCTGACTCAGCAGCCTCTTCAACTTCACCACCATCCATGATTCCATCCCATCTCCATCTTCAAGTTTTCCTCATGCACACCACCTGCTCCACGTCCACATCAACCTGCAGAGCTCCATGCCACTATGGCCTGACTCTACGGGGTTTACTTGCTTCCAGCTGTCATCTTGTTCATGAACCATCAAGACGCGGGCTCGTTCCCAACTTGAAGTCCTAGTACCGCTTGTAACACTCATACCAGCAGAGTAGTAATGATAACCCACCAGAGATCCCTTGGGATGTCTGAGCTATATTCTATTTCCTGTTCTCCCTGGGTTAGCCATTTTAAACCCTGCTGAGGACTCTTCTGGCCGCCCCAATTCCGTCTCTACTTGTGCTTTGTTCTCCTGGTATCAATGATGTGAACCAGCCATAGTTCACAAACACTACTACTATATATAACACAGAACACTGTGGATGCCTCGCGAACATGGGGGCCATCTGGCGAAAGGACAAAGAAAGCTTTATCGAGAGCTGGCTGGAAGATGTCACCACAGCAACTGGCCGCAGTGACCGGCTACAAAACCCTGAGGAGGGGCCATCTCACTTTGATCCGCTTCATCACTCTCAACAACAACAAAACCCCCAAACCCCCAAACCAGGTCATTCCCACGCTGAATCTCTCGATCCGCGATTTTCAAAAATGCCAACAGGGGGAAAGCGGCCGGCCAAGCCGCCAACAGTCCAGCAACCGCCTCCGTCCAAGAAGCAAAAGGCTGCTCCCAAAAGCAAGGCGAAATCGCGTCCTTCGCAGCCAGAATCTGTGCAGCTCTCTCAGCAAATGGAACACGCACATACATCCTCCTACGCAACTTCGGCCCCCCATCCCTCGTCCAGATATCTGCGACAGGACCTGGAAGTCGCTACACCGGCTGTGATATTCGCTGCAGTGGATGGCACACGAGAAAAACCCCAAGGAGTGGTGGAGCTCATTACCACGGTTCTGGATAGCATGGACAAAGCAATCCCGGGTCCTCTCCGGTAAGAAAGCAGCATACCCTTGGATCATTCAATTCTACAGGAACCCTCTCCTTGTGTAGCCTTAATGCTGACTGCTTGTTGCCCTCTAGCTTACGCTTGCTTGGGACACCGACAGATGAGGGAGTAACTCCAGAGATGGAGGCCCTATGGACTCAAGTTGAACAGATCCTCAGTGAAGCCAATCGTCAACTGGAAGAGAGTGGTGATGAGGGCGATTGGACTTGTGTGATCAGATCAGTCTTAAATGCTGCGCTAGATACGAAGCAATCATTGTTCACGGTGAAGAATATGTATGTCAATGTTTTTTCTCCCCATCAACACCCCCCAGCATCACCCACTTCTATATCTTTTATTTCACACCCCCCTTCCATGTCCAATGTAGGCTTTTTATTTACTCAAGCTCACATATGCCATGTGAACAGTCAAACCACCTTAATATCCCCAACCTCACTTATCCCAGTACTGCAGAACAAGCCTTTTGCAGTCAAGAAGATTGATATGTCGATTAGCCTGTCAGGTGCTCGCCGAGATCTCCGCAACCTATACCTCTCAATCCGAAAGAGGCATAGTGGTCTGAACTTAAGCCAGATAGAAGACCCGAAGACTCACCACAGTGTCCAATTCGCAGGGATCGAGGTGAAGAGCCCCGACGGCTCTTATTATGACGCTAGTATTCAACTGGCCATCTGGCTGGCCGCAGGCCTCCAGAAGCTCACCTATCTCAGAGAATTGGCCGACTCGGTAGTCTCGCCTTCGTCTGTTCCTGTTGGTATTGGAGCTCCGGCAGACCGCGCTACCGATGTGCCATCGGACTCCATGGGTCGCCTTCCCCCTTATCTTGGAATAGCCATAGTTGGTCACTCTTGGTATGTCCACATGGGCTCAAAGGAAGCAGACGGAACCGTGGTAAGTACGGAATACTTGTCGTTTATTTGGTCTCCATTACTGACGGTGTTGACATAGATCATATACGGACCCCTTCTCATTGGGGACACCACCAACCGGTGGGGTATCATTCGTCTTCTCGCGGCCCTTCGAGCCATTCAAAATTGGGGTGAAACCGTCTGGTTCCCTTGGATCACTGAACACATCCTTCAGCCGTTGGCCAGTCACGATCCATCACCGCTTGACGAAGAGGTAGCTGCGGGCTCTTCTTCTGCTGTTCCCGACGTTGGCGGAGCTGCGACAGGGGAGGGACATGGTGAATCGAGCGGATCTGTCGCCAAGGGGAAACAACCTGCATAGGAAAACCGCGGCCGGCGAACTGATGTTCTACTTTCCTTCTACTTTAGACTGACCGCTGGGTGGATGGGGAACAAGCATATCACGGACGATGCGGTAGATTTTTTTTTCTCCTTTCTTTTTCAGTGTTCTACTATTTTTTCTTGCATTTTCTGGCCAAATCGTGATCCGCGGTGATAGAATCAAGGGTGTTTATTTTACTCAAGCCATGCCATGAGCTTTTGTTGACTTGCTATAGTACTTAGTAGTATCTGAACTCTGAGCTCATCGGTTAATGTAGTATGGTTGATGCATTGGTATCACCCGAATGTAGTAGCCATGGAATCCAACCTAATTCATGTATTTAGATAGCATTCACACCATCTTCCTGGCCACCTTGCTGCAGGGGCCATTTGCAGATTACGTCATCAACAATGAAGACCATCACGTGATGCTGTTTCGGCGCTAGTCCCATCCTGGTCTCCGTCCAGCTTTCACCTCCAGCCATAACGTCAACCACGACGACGCCGGGTTGGTCGCGATACTACTCGACATCAGCCCGCCAGAACTGGACACTCCTCACGTCCAGTATCGCTTTTTCCCTTTGTACTCAATTTTGATATAGTTCCGGAATCCGGGCTTTTCCTGCTGGGCCAGACGCCCCTGTTGCCTGTCCCTGTGCTACGATGGGGGTTCCCCAGGATACCCTCTTCCGCTCGGCGGATATGAGCTTGACCCAGCTCTATATTGCAAATGAAATTGGCCGGGAGGTTGTCAGTGCGCTCGGAGAACTTGGCCAGGTGCAATTTCGTGATGTGAGTTGGTTCCGGCTGGTGGATGGATAAATAGGATTGTTTGGTGGTGTGCTGACTTGTGGCTATGATATATATAGTTGAACGCCGACACCACTGCTTTCCAGCGGACGTTTACCAACGAAATCCGGAGACTCGATAATGTCGAGAGACAGCTGCGTACGTCTTACCCACCCGGGAGATACCGGATACAACGTAGATGGACGGTGCTAATATGATGTGGTTGTCTTTCAAGGCTACTTCCACTCGCAGATGGAAAAGGCGGGTATCCCGATGCGGTCATCCTCCGAGTTTTCCAACACTTTGGCTGCTCCCATGGCATCTGAGATCGATGAGCTCGCCGATCGAAGTGAGAGTCTCGAGCAGCGTGTTGCCTCGTTGAACGAGAGCTATGAAACGCTGAAGAAGAGGGAGGTCGAACTTATCGAATGGCGATGGGTTTTGAGAGAGGCTGGTGGATTTTTCGATCGGGTTCGTTTGGCCTATAACTTGAGGGTTGGAGATATAGAAGACGGCTGCTAACTTGTAATCCTAGGCACACGGCCACACTGAAGAGATTCGCCAATCCTTTGACAACGATGAGGCCCCCCTCCTCCGGGATGTTGAGCAGCAGCATACTCGAGGTCAGAATGGCGATGCTGAAACCCAACAAGCCTTCGCCGTGATGAATATTGGCTTTGTCGCGGGTGTTATTCCGAGGGATCGTATTGGGGCCTTTGAACGGATCTTATGGCGGACTTTACGCGGCAATTTGTACATGAACCAGTCTGAGATTCCAGAAGTGATCATCGAGCCGTCGAGCAACGAAGAGATCAAGAAGAACGTATTCGTCATATTCGCCCACGGTAAAGAAATTATTGCGAAGATTAGAAAGATCTCTGAATCTCTTGGAGCCGATTTGTATAGCGTCGACGAAAACAGTGAGCTCCGCCGAGATCAGATCCACGAGGTGAACACCAGGCTGGGGGATGTGACAAGTGTGCTTCGCAATACCAAGCACACACTGGATGCGGAGCTGTCTCAGATTGCGCGCTCTCTGGCCGCTTGGATGATCATCGTCAAGAAGGAGAAGGCAACATACCACACCCTCAACAAATTCTCTTATGATCAAGCGCGGAAAACACTTATTGCTGAAGCTTGGTGTCCTACCAATTCTCTTTCTCTTATCAAAGCAACCTTGCAGGATGTGAACGACCGCGCGGGACTGTCAGTGCCAACCATCGTCAACCAGATCCGAACCAACAAAACCCCTCCTACTTACATTAAGACGAACAGATTTACTGAGGGCTTCCAAACTATCATCAACGCTTATGGAACTTCTAAGTACGGAGAGGTTAACCCTGGTCTGCCTACGATCATCACTTTCCCTTTCCTTTTCGCCGTCATGTTCGGCGATTTCGGCCACGGAATGCTCATGACAATGGTTGCTACCACGATGATTCTTTTTGAGAAGACCCTACTCCGAACAAAGTTAGACGAACTCACCGGTATGGCATTTTATGGACGATACATCATGCTTATGATGGGAATATTTTCTATGTATACGGGTTTGATCTACAACGATATTTTCTCCAGATCAATGGAGATCTTCCCAAGTGCTTGGCATTGGCCAGAAAACTTCAAGCAAGGCGACACTCTCCTGGCTGAGCTGAAACGCAATTATCGATATCCGTTTGGTCTCGACTGGGCATGGCACGGAACCGAAAACGACCTACTCTTCGCGAACAGCTTTAAGATGAAGCTTAGTATCCTGCTTGGTTGGTCACATATGACTTACTCTCTCTGCCAATCATACGTCAATGGTCGTCATTTCAAGAAACCCATTGAGATTTGGGGCAACTTTGTTCCCGGGATGATCTTCTTCCAGTCTATTTTCGGTTACCTGGTTTTCACTATCATCTACAAGTGGTCTATCGACTGGAATGCCCGCGGCGAAACCCCCCCTGGTCTCCTTAACTTGCTTATTTTCATGTTCCTTAAGCCCGGCACTGTTGCTGAGCAGCTGTATCCCGGACAAGCAACAGTCCAAGTTATTCTTCTTTTGATTGCAGTGGTTCAGATTCCGATCTTGCTGTTCCTGAAGCCTTTTTACCTCCGATGGGAGCATAACAAAGCCCGTGCCCTCGGATATAGAGGCATTGGGGAAACATCACACGTCAGTGCCTTGGACGAAGATGAAGATGGTCGTGTTTCGGGCGACGCTCGGGATAGTATGGCCAGCGACGGAGAGGGAATCGCAATGATCACCCAGGACCTAGGCGAACAGGAACACGAAGAGTTTGAATTTTCGGAAGAGATGATCCACCAAATTATCCACACTATCGGTAAGACATTCTACTCCCTTGTCCAAGCTACATCGGTATTTGCCTCTAAATACCTACCAAATGACTAACGATGGTTCTACAGAATTCTGCCTTAACTGTGTGTCACATACCGCGTCTTACCTACGATTGTGGGCTCTTTCGCTCGCTCATCAACAGCTTTCGGTCGTGTTGTGGACCATGACAATCGGAGGGGCCTTTAGCCAGGACTCCAACGTCATGAGAGTTATCATGATCATTGTCACCTTCTACATGTGGTTTACCCTGACATTCGCCATTCTCTGTGTTATGGAGGGAACTAGTGCTATGTTGCACTCCCTCAGGTTGCATTGGGTCGAAGCTATGAGCAAGCATTTCATTGGCGATGGAATTCCTTTCTTGCCTTTCAGTTTCAAGGCGCTTTTGGAAGAGGAGCCAGTTGACTGAGACTGTATTTGATTTAAGCCTGTACTACTTTTGTTTCCGAGTGCGGCTGTGTTGCAATTAATCTCATCTTGGGCCTTTTCATATATATATATATCCTTGCCATATATTCTCTTTTGTTTGTAACATACAAATTAACCCGGCTGGATCGTTAGATAACTTAAGAGCGAGCTTTTTGCTGCTGCTGGCTGGTAAATATGTTGGAACTTAGCACGTTCATCTGGCTCAACATGTGCCACTAATTCCTGTGGCCCTTATAATGATTGTTATAAACAATGAAAAACAGTATTAATTCCTCCCGAGTTGGTATTTTTCTACAATCTGCTACAGTCAGACAGCGCGATATCGGCCAGCGGCGGCCCAGATCCCGAGCAGGAACGACCGATGAAAGTCGGCCCCACCCAAGGAAGCGCGAAGGAACGTCTCCCCAACATAGAAAAGTGCAACTTTGACTCACCACCCTTTACGAGTAGATAGATCTCTTTGACGAATACAACATAAAACCAAGATCCGCACCTGTCAATCCAAAACAATTTTAAAGACAGAGTTGTTCTCCATCGACCTAGAAACAACTCCTCATTCCACCCCTCAATCACAGGTGCGCATATCCGTACAGGATGATTTCGGATCCCGGCTTACAAATAGAGAGATGAGATCAAGGCTAATAGGCGGCATTGCAGATTCTATTACCCCAGAAAAAAAATCCCAAATGGCGGCCTCACTCTTCTCCCTCGCTGGCAAGACGGCCCTGGTAACAGGAGCTACGAGGGGGATCGGCCAAGCGATGGCGATTGGCTTGGCCGAAGCTGGTGCAGATATCATCGTAATTAAGGTCGGTAATCAATCCATCTTTCGACGCGTCGATATTCTCAGCGAAATAGAATATCATAGAATGATGCTGCTTTGTCCCCCCCCCCCCACCACCCCACCCACACCAAA
>JANTQI010000060.1:55654-193394 GCA_032988985.1 Emmonsiellopsis sp. PD_5
CCACCCCCGGCCGGACCACTTCATAAAAAAAAAAAAAAACCAAACGGGCGCGGGCTTCTACCGCCCCCCCCCCCCCCCCCCAAAAAAAAAAAGATCCTCAGCTGATGTAGCGAGAAATCTATTGGGCCCATAGGGTGGTTCCGCAGACACAGCCACCCGTACCGCCATCGAAAAAACCGGCCAGAAATGCCACAGCTACCAATGCAATCTAGGCGACAAAGCCGCCGTTGCCAGCCTCATCGCAACCGTCACGGCTGATCACAAAGTTGACATCCTCGTTAACGGCGCCGGTATCCAGCGGCGTTTCGATGCGGCAACCTTTCCCGACGAAGCCTACGACGAGGTCATCCAGGTGAATTTGACCGCCACCTTCGTCTTGTGTAGGGAAATGGCCAAGTATTGGATTGAGAACGGGATGCGCGGGAAGATTATCAACACGGCGAGCCTGTGCACGTTTTTTGGCAGTGTGAAGATTCCCGCCTACTCGGCGAGTAAGGGGGGTGTGGGGCAGTTGACGAAGGCGTTCAGTAACGAGTGGGCGAGTAAGGGGATTAATGTCAATGCGATTGCGCCAGGGTAAGTTGATGCATATCACTTCTGGAAAAGATGCATTTTTTTTTTTGCTGATCGTATTCCTCCTTGTGTTTGGGAATAGGTATATCGCTACGGACATGAACCGCGACACCCAGACGGGCGATGCTGCATACCTGAAGAGCATCACGGATAGGATTCCCGTGGGTCATTGGGGCAAGCCCGACGATTTCAAGGGACCGGTTGTGTTTTTGGCTAGCGAGGCCAGCTCTTATGTTCATGGGGAGATCCTGACTGTATGTCTTCCGCCTTGGCGACGATTAAAAACTTCTGGCTGACTTGAGTTTGAAACAGGTTGATGGTGGGTTCACTGGACGATGATGTCCACAAATAGAACTAGGTCATGGGTATCATTTCCTATTTAGATCTCGCGATGTATTAGTTCCCATCAAATAGATGAATAATATTTTTTATTGCGTGAGGATGGTCGTTTTTTCGTGGCTCTGCTTGGTGCATTCACGTACACCGAAGAAGTTTTCATTAATAATCAGTGATGGCGTCAACAAATCTAAAGAACTTTTGACCAATTTTCGTTCTCTAAAAAATTCACGTCATAATAAACAATGCAGCCCTGTCCTATCAGTGATTTTGGTCGTCGATTTTCAGGAAATGCAAAAGCGGATTTAAGGTTTATTTAGGTTTCGCATACGACTATTCCATATTAGGACTAGTTAGTTAAGCCCCCTTGGCTGAGGGCTTTTAAGCTTAATTTTGGATCCAGATTTCCTCTCAACTTCATCTTCACCGTCGTGCTACTCTTCTCCTCTGCAAGCCAACCGCCGACACGCCATCCATGCGTTGGTCTGCCATCTGCCTACCTGAACGGCAATGCGTTCCCAAAGTCAGATGAGGTGGGGGATAGGATGGACCAGGCTTTTCCTACCATGGCGTGTTGATGTTTTGGGATCAATCACCGAGGATGCCCTCAAACGATAACAACCACCAAAGCTAGATATGTCGTCATAATGGTGGTTGCTAACAAAACTCCCTTGGTTAGAGGATTTAGATTCTTGGTAACTTACAACGGTTTATCTATACCCATGGTTCAAATCACCAGTCAACAGTTTATAGGGGCCTGGTGCCGCTTTCCCAATCTCCTCTTTCCCTGCCTCTCTTTCTTCCTCTTTTCCTTCCTCTCTTTCTTCATCTCTTTCTTTATCTCTTTCTTCAGCTCTTTCTTCAGCTCTTTCTTCAGCTCTTTCTTCATCTCTCTCTTCATCTCTTCTTCGTCTCACTGACAGCAGGTTATTTGTTCTTACAAACCTCTTACACTCCATCAAAATTTCCTCTGGCTTATCTTTCTCTAATCTTCTCCTTGTTTGATATTGGCTAATACTACTGATCATGGGTTCTCTCGCTCATAACCCACAGGGTGCAGCCCTGGAGGAGGTCAGACAAGCGATCCAGCGGGCCACAGCGGCTGAAGGGTCAGTATACCACCAGAAGAAGGTCCTTATCTTCTATTTTGAAGATGACACTACAGGGGCCTATATAAATGGTGAGATGTTGGCCAGTATGTGGCGGCATCTGTTTGGGATAAAGGAGATCACAATTTTTTCTTTACCCAAGAACTCTGAATCTGTGCTCATGGCCATCTATGGGAAAATTAACCGCATTCTCTGTACATTTGATTTCCCGAGATCGGGATCCTGGGACAACCTCAGACACCTCTTTGTCTGCATATATCTTGGACAGGCCGTCCCATGCAATTCCGGGGTCGAACTTGTTTCTGGGAATGGCTACCAGCGTTTCCGTTGGAATGATATCGAGAAGGTTCTTTGCGACGCCTACGATGAAGTTTTTGGATACATCGATTCGGTTTCCATCCTCGATTGCTGTTATTCCGGACGGTCTATTCGATCCCAACGTGCGAAATCGTCACAGTTACTTGCTGGCTGCGGGATAAATCAAACTAGACGGACCGGCAATGGAGGCCTCAGCTTCATCGAACGACTACTAAATGCCGTACGCAGCCATTATTATCGCGGGGCGCCCTCAGTGAGCATTGAAGAGCTGCACGAAGAAATTCAGCGGGAAAAAGCACTGGACGCGGCCGACTCTCTCTTTGTCAACCTTGGCGGATCCAACAAGATATTGATCCCCTTCGAGAAGAGTCCCGATTCGACTGTCGAACTTCCTGTCCTCCAACTATCGTGTACAGTTCCCCGACCTTATGTTTTTGGCAGCCTGAGCATTGCGACCAATGACGCGGATGGCGGTGTCGCAACACTCAAGCGGGTGGTTGCTGATCTGATGAGAGATTTACATGGGGGGATTGCCATGGTCGACACGGACAACCAACGCGTTAAGATTATTCTCGGAATGCCCGTCGCAGTTTTTAATCGCCTCTCTACCACGTTGGAATTGAAAATGTCTGGGCCAACATAAGGAGGATTGATGATGGTACCAAAGCAATTTCCGGTTTGCTTCTATTTGCCAAATATACCAGCTCAAGAGCATTTTTCAGTGGGGTTGCGGTGACATGTACGGGCCTATGTTGTCAAGTTGGTTATCAATGTGCTATGTCTCTAACCAAACATTACCTGGCCGACGGAACTGGAAGTGGTTTGCCGAGTATGGACATTAGGGAAGGTCAGGCACATGGTCGAGGCTTCCACATTCCCAACAATTGTCTATATGGACCGCTCAATACACCCCAAGTTTCAATTCAGACCTCACTCACAACATCCTCCACGGACGGGCTCAATCTTTGCTTAATTTAAGCAGCTTAGTAGCTCCAGCGCTTCCAGCCGCAGACCATATGCAGACCATGCGCCATTCTATCCGACGTTACCTCCTAACCTATCAGATACTAGTACAGCTACATCCAATGAACCCTCTGTGGCTATAACTGACTTGTCCTAGCAGTGCAGACCAAGACAAGGTCGACCAAGTTCCTCTCATAGAGGACCACCACAGCAACCAATCTTACCAGCACCGCTGAAAAATGACTAACAAGGCTCAGAACAAAAGGGAGACAGGAGGCAGCAATCGAAACGAAAAATCGCCGGAAATACCATCGCGCAGTCTCGAACACCCCAGAATTCTTCTTATGCCACCGGCTATTGCACCATGACCTCCACACCGGCCGTTACTACCAGTTTCAACAAGATGTGCCCCATTCCCGCTGTGATGAGTGTTAGTATACTTGGAGAGGGAGCGACAAACGGAAACAAAATCTGACATGAATAGCCTTGTTTTAGTTTTCATGCCCTTGGAACTTCAGATGTTCGTTCAACCATCGGATATATATTGACAATAGCCAGTATGGACATGTTTGTACTCTAAGACCTTTAACCTATACAATTCCACCCCGAGTCTCCAACCATCTAACCCCCCTACTTAAAAATCTTATGCACAGTAAAAAGCCTCAACTCCTCACTCTCCTTCTTCACCTTCTTCACAATCTCCATCCTCCACTCCGTCCCCATCACCTTCCTAAACTCCTCAGACGCCATAAACTCCCTCCCCCTCACCTCATAAACAGCCAAATACCTCGCCACATTCTCCCCCTTGGCCTCTTTCAACCTATACCTCACCACCCTCAAAAACCCCGGACACCCCGCCACCATCGGCACATGCTCCTCTTCATACCACCTATTAAACTCCTCCTCCCCCAACTCCGGCCCAGGCTCAAGCGACACAGCTACCACCCACCCCACAGCCTCGGCCTCATACCCCTCACCAACCCGCTCGCTAATAACCTCATAAACGCGCCTCTCCAGCGTTTCGAGACGGGGCAGGATAGCCTTTTCGCGATCGCTCGCCGTGGGCCAGAGATCCGTGTACGCTGGCGTATTGAGGATGTCGGCATCCTCGAGACCGTAGATTGCGAGCCATTGCGGGGTTTGCTGGTCGGCGGAGACGTAGCGGACGCCGCTGAGGATGCCGGGGATGGCGGTGCGGCGGGGTGCGTGCTCGTCGTCGTACCAGGAGTTGAATTCGGAGGGGGAGACGGTGGGGCCGGGGGAGGAGAGGACGTAGAGGATTGCGGTTGGGGTTGGGGTTGGGGTGGGCATGGTGGGGTGGGCTGAGGGGGTCTTTTTTTTTTCTTTTCTCTTTTGTTGGTAGTTTTTGGTGATTCGTGGATGTGGATGGGGGGGTTTGGGGTTTTTTTTATGGCTGGATGTTAAATATTACGATGTGAGATATTGCTGCTGGAGCAGTGAACTATATTCTCACCTCCTTTCAACTGCGGGGGAGCTTTTGGTGGGGTTGGGTTGGGAGAGAGGGGGGTTTCATTTATATTAATTAGTTCTCTATAGGCTATCAATACCACACAAAAAGGAGAATGAACATTATTAGTTAACAGGAAGGATTTTAGATTTCTATTGGTATTACATGGTTCAGTAATTAATAGAACATCTTCCATCTGCTAACTATGTATGGGAAGAGAAGAGTAAATACTAATAGCAACGATGGCCTCTATTTGATCGTGATATTTACGCAAGAAGCTCGTCTGGGTTGGCTAAATGCGGCCTAAAAAGAGCAACGGGAAGTTTCACGGTGTTAGATAGGCATATTATTATCTGAGGATGGCTGCTGAAGGATAGGTCCTCGAATTGGGAAGATTGCAATTTGTAGATTTTTGTTAATACCCTAGTAAATAAATGGCCCCAAAGAAATATGAGAAAGATAAACTCCCTGATTATCCCTTCACACCGAAAGCTCAAAGTCAACTGAATATAAAGAAAAAGCCGAATCGACTGATTAAAGGAAAAAAAAAGGAAATAAAGAAAAGAGGGGAGAGGAGAAGGGTGGATATAAAAAGATGTAAAAAGATGTAGAGATAACCACTTTGACAGCAATTGTGAAACATTTGTCACCTCTGAAAACCCTGTCCCGTTTCTTATTTCCCAATAGTGCTTTCAAATCCCCTTCTATCCCATGGAATGATCACTTACATACTGCAATATTTTTCAAGGGATATTCGGACGACCGCAAAAGAATAGAGACGCATAACGCCTCCATCACTCCACTATCCCATCGTCCGAGTCCTCAATCCATGGTAAATCGCGGTAGGACACCCTTACGCAGAGAAAATGTTTAAGTGGCGACTCGCCTCCAGCCAACTGGAACGGGCGAGTAAACTTGAGATAGCTCTTCGTCACATGCTTCAGTTTTTGTTTAACATAAGCCGCAACTTCCGCCTGCAGTAATCTGCTAAGCTTTGATACACGGGCGTCGGATTGTTGAGTAATGTCGCCGAACATCAAGGCTTGTCTGGTTGAAGGCGTGAACGGTGCGTCGTAGAGCTTCCGGTAAAATGTCGCGTCCCATTTGTCCAGGTCTCCGTATCCATTTGCTGGGTGAAGTTCCTGTTGGATGACATCAAGGATGAGAGCCTCTCGCTGCTCCTCAGGGGTTGCGCTTCGGCTGCGGAGAACATGTTCGTGGTCCCTAGATGCTTTCAACAGAAAGAAGTTGACGTCCGCGACGTCCCTATATAGACGTGTACAGTAGTGATTAATCAGGGGAATCAGATCTGCGTTGTTGTTACCCCTATTGTCACCATAGGGGAGGTCGGTAGACCGAAGTTTGGCATTAATCTCCTTGCGGCACTCAGTATCATAAGCACTCCCAACGACAAGGGTGAATGCCTCTCTAAACAAAACAGGGGCTTCTAGCTTCCGTGCTAAGCACAACACGAGGACTGGATTGTCTGCTATGTATATACCAAGTTGACAGTTTTGCAGGTTGGATTCCACATATCTGGAGGTTATTGGCAAAGCGCCGTAGAAGTCAGCTGTACGAACTAGTTGCTCCAGCTCGGAGATGTATGTTATGTCGGATGATTTAATGTAAAATGCATCTAGAAGTTGTCGAATATTATCTTGTGCCTCGTGTTTCATTTGGTTCGTTCGATCATCGTCCTAACACCGCATGTTAGTTATACACGGAGTAAATTCCCACCCCATCATTAGCGGGAGGGAGTGCTTGCAATACTAATTCTTGATCCCCCACCGGTATCAATAGAACCTTGATGACCGGTATTATTCGAATACGAAGATGCAGAGGAAGATTCCCTTTCCATGAAGCAATATGGGAAAAATCATACCTCTGAAATAGGTTTCGATTTCGCTAACGGCTGGAGTCCAAACATATCATCGTCATCTCTGACCAACGTGTACTCGTAAAGAAATGGCGAGGCTGTACTTGAACTGCCAGGAGTAGCATGTTGCTGACCGTAGTGCTTCAAGAATGCTCGAAAGAATTCCGAATGTAGCCTCAGGACTGTGGAGTGGACATGGAACTCCACAGTGAAACCAAGGATACGGGTATCAGGGTCAAAACCTGGTTGTTCGTATTCGACCACAGAAAGGTTTCTCATGGTGATAGGGTATCAACTATACTTTTGATGTTAAGGAAGGGATATTGTTGCTGGCGATGCGGGTTGCTGAAGCTGAGGTTTGATGCGGGAAAGAAGTTCCAAGATGAAGAACGAACATGGCGAAGAAAAAAACAGCACAGTTTATATACGGTTGTAGAGGGCGAAAACTGCGCTGAAGTATTAGCTTGAGAAGTTCTTATAATGGTTACAATAACGCAGGCCGGAAATATCCAGGATAGCAGACAAAGGGGCAGCAGGGGAACGTCACCATGGCTAGCCACCATTGACCCATTTCGAGACGAGTTCGTTCTTAATAATGTGATTCTCTTTGTCAGTAGTTTGACTTGACTTGATTTGATTTGCCAGTCTCGAAATTCAATGATCCTTTATCACCATTGCTGCACTTCGTGGTGAAGAAATTGAGTAGCTTGATAGCCAGGTTCTTCACAGCGCGAGACTCGCTTTCCCTCGACAGATTCACCCGGATTCATTGCAGTGCTGGATTGAATTTCAACCCAGCAGTGCTCAGAGCAGGTAACAGGCCATTAGTCGAGTGAAAGTGGTGATTCTAGCCTTCATCCACGGGGCCGAGTCCCGGGGTTCGGAATCTGGCTGTGATTAGGAAAGAGTTATATGTCAATATCTGTTAATGCCATGGGGATTTTCACTGATAGACACATTCAATGGGCTTTTCTGTCTCTCGGGTAGTTATGCCTTCACTAGTTAGTTGTTCAAGTTGACTTAAAAAGAAGAAGCTTAGTGGCGCTAACAAAGTTTTCTTTTTCTTTCTACCTGCCACCAACAACCTACCAGGAGACAAGCCATCTACTGTATCTCTACCCCTTATTATGTTACCCCGTACCATTATTTAACAGAGAATTAACTATCTTTTCTGTCCTCTGCCACTCTTTGTGTGTGTTCGTTCGATCAGAATATGGAAAACACACCGAACTCAGTGGTAAGTAATGTCATTGGCCTTCCGTGGCTTATCATGCATCGCAGAAATACTAATCGAGATTATATATAGACCCCCAAGGAGACTACCACGAAGTCACAGGATTACCTGTCTAGCTCTCAAAGATGTTGGACAGGAGCTTGAAAACCTAGCCAGCGAAATAACGCCAGACATAAGTACTGGCATCTTAAGGAGTGGCCACGCCCGATTCCCTCCCATAGTGGACTAGAATAGCACTGACTTAAGATTTAGAGTTCTATGGAGAGAAAATACCTAATCAACAGGTGTCAAACTCATAAAAACCAACATGAACATGCAGTTCACGCCCATGGGTCCATTCCATTCCATGTGAGAAAAGTCGTCTTCTTTTGCTGCGCGGACGACGACACAGGAGCCGAGAGGGGTTCTCTGGCTCGGTCACAGCCAGGTGTATTTCAAGACTATTTCAGCGTCTCGAAGGTCAACCATTTTTGCAGTACCCGCGGATGCCTCGGGGTTATTGCAAGGCCCAACTAGTGTCCAATTTGACATGGGGAAACGAATTCATGTGTCCGCACGTTGTTACGTATATTGGATAGGGCACTATTGCCAATTCAGAATTATCCATCACTTCTGGCAGACACGATAGTTAGTATGTGTTCGAAGCGACTGCGAGATGAGTTCATGCACCCTTAGGGCGGTTGTGAACATATTGATACGACGGCAATTGTGGACTGCTGTTTTTCAAGAAAACCGGTCAAATAATTGCCACTTGATGGAAAAATAAGCCAACATGGGGCTTCTTGGGACTCCGCATGTACTTTACATAACGACTTATGTTTGCGGCTCATACGTTGAAACCATCCAGGGAGATTAACGATTTTACGACAGCCAGAGGTCCCCGTGCGGAGATCGAACGAGAGAAATCCACCCACAGTTTCCACAAACCACGATTTTGCAGCATTAGCGGGACTTGGAAATCTGATATCCCTTATCGATTTAAAAGAGAAGGCCAAGAAGGGGTTAAAAAGATCGTCTTAAGGGCTCCAATGATATCTGCATTTCGGCAGGCCCTTTGCAGCTGAAGCCTTTCATGCTGCGAAAATTGATGGAACGTCCGTATCTCACCAAGATCGAAAAAGGTTTGTCATCCAGATAAACCTGACAAAAGAAGCTGAGGCTCGTGTTGGGGGAATCCTTGAAGTCCGAAAGACCGAGCTGAAGATAGCAAAATACCGTACCTCGACCAACCGGGGATTGTTGCTAAACAACGTGCCTTACATGTCGTCACCTATGAGGAGTTTACCTGCCTACCTTATTGACAGTGGCTTCCCATACATTATGTTATTAAGCAACATTGCATGCATTCATACATTTGTTATGCTTGATGTGGACTTAATGCAAGAAAAGTATGATTCTATGACCCAATCATCCTACGATCTTGAGAACCTTGCTGTTATTGTGTGCCCAGTGAGCAAGCTCATGAAACAAGGAATCGCTGAACTAAAGCATATAACAATCTTAACAGGATATGAGTTACAGGCAATGAGTTATCAACATGCATTTGCCAATATGCACAAAGCCTGCCCTGATGTTGGGTATAATGAAGTTGAAGTTCAAAAACTTAATGGATTTCAAGATACTGAATCAAATGTTATCTTGCTAGAACTTATTATTGAGAAAAATGTGGGTTTCATGTCCATTCTAAACCGCCTTAATGCGGGCTTATTGCATGCCTGATGCGGACCACTGTTGCCCACCTTGATCTATTCGGAAGCACCAAAAGAACACTACGGTTACCAACAAGACCAGTGAACCCTCCATTACTCACTCAGCATGGAGGGCTCATCCGAAGCCACTTCAGGGGGAAAGAAGAAAGCACCCCCATTGAGACTGAGAGCTCCCACCGACCCTAACCTACGCCAGAAAGCCACAGACCCTATGAACCAGGATGCCTTTAAACACATCCAACCGGATTTGCAACCGATTTGGAGGGGTTTTATCGAGGCCAAAAATATCAAGCCTTTCCACGCACCACCCCTCTATTGGATGTTGTCACTAGAACAGGAAGAGGAAATATATGTGGCACAACAGAATGGAAGCCTCTCTCAGGCCACTTGTGCCGAGGGTTGGCCCTATCACTTCAGGTCAAATAGAAAGCCTCGAAACGCGGGGGAAACGCATACACGAAAACGAATCACCATCTCTGATAGAGCTAAAGAAGATGCCTCTGCTCCTCCTTCTACATGGTCTCCAGCCAGGCAAGTTATTCCCAACGTCTATCCCAAAAACTGCTTTTCTTCTATCACAAGCCTGCCAGTCCCTCCTGTCTTGCACCCAACGTCATTAAGAAGCATGGGGGAAGGGGAGGGACAGGCAAGCTTCACTTATATGCAGCGTACAGTGTGACCTGCATTTGTATATCCTCTCCTAATCTCCCTCTTGTTGTCGCTTAATCACCGCTTTTCAATTTTTATGCCTATATGCAGCGTACAGCGTGACCTGCATTTGTATATCCTCTCCTAAGCTCCCTCTTCTTGTCGCATAATATATCATCCATGATTCTTGACTCTCGTTTTTTCTCTACAATGTCACTTCCCCGAGCTCAAGTATAAACTATGAGCTTCAGCGAGCCAGAAATGCTGCAAGATTTGATTGAATGCGTGATGCATTCATCACGGGCGAAAACGAACAAAACGCAGCTGAAGAAGAGACACTCTATATCATGCTATATGTCAGTGGCGCACCTCCGGCAAAACAGGCGGAAATAATGCGGGTACTTGCCACCTACGATGCATACTGCGATGTGCGTGGGGTCAAGTAAGTTTAAATTATACAACATCTTTCTGATTTATGTTGACATCTATTCTCCGTATAGTGACGACAACTGCCCTGACGGAGAGTTTGTTATGTCAACACCGTGCTCCAACCGTACTGCAGGTGCCCAGGCGATGAACCACCCCAGCTGCAGTTTCCTCTCCGTCGTAGGTTTGTACCTTCCATAGTCTTCTGGGTTGGTCAGGCAGGTGGTTCTGCGAGGGTATAAATACCCCCTATCCCCGCCAGACTTCTTCTTCTTTTTTCTTTTTCCCACCCTCACAACTCACTTTTCCCAACAAGATCCCCAGCCCTCCGCCCCCAAACCCTTTATTGTTCGTCGTTACCCCCGCCTTACCCACAAGCACGTCCCTCGTGTGTCGTTGCTTGATAGTGTGTTGACTTTCTTCTCTGTGTTGTCTGTGTGTTAGATCACCTCCACAATGGCAACCACACCACAGCGATCCAATTTGGCCCAGCCATCCCCAACCCCAGCTCCGCATACTCCAGTAAGTTGTTCTGTGGCATCCACTTTCCCCATACTGTGTAGTCATAACATGCTCATGATCAAGTAGAGGCCCGCCAAACCGCTCGCGTTCTACACCACGAAACATGCCGAAGTCCCGCCCCATCCATCCCCACTCCAATGCGAGGAGCACTCTTACTAATTAGAGTGTTTCCGAGCCACCACCCGCCTAGTCCGACCGGAACTGCGCTCCCAACTGACACTAGTTGGTGGAGCGGCGAGCATTGCCCACTCTTCAGTATTGTATTGAAGACGTGGATGTTGCCGGCCCTGCCGAAGTCTTAACAGGTAGTATCGGCCAGGCAGTGATGGACGGCGCCCCTAATTTCAGCTTCGAATCCAACGGCAAGATCTCGTTCGATGCTCCGCAAGGCTTTCGCGTTTCGATTGACCTGATTCAAATCGGAGATAGTTGCATCGAACGGATCCACTCCGCAGAGCCCCTATTCGAGGGATCTGTGGCGTCCAAGTTGGATTTATTGAGATTGAGGGCCGTGACGGTGGTTGACCGTGGGAGTGATGGGGAGTGCCAGGACTTTCGATGGCTATTGTCGGAGGTGGCGAGAGCGGGTCAAGTTCTTCCAGGGCTGGACGATGAAGAGCTGGAGTATGTGAGCAAGGCTGGGGATTGTCTGGGGCTGTTGGATCGCTTGGTACTTGGTGCAGTTTTGGGGGCAGAAAACGCCCCAGCCGCTTGTCGGCTGTTTAGTTCGCTTATTGATATCCCTATCAATATCAACTATTTAAAAAAAAAAAAAAATTAAAAAATAGCAAAAATGCACCTGTCCACCCTCATGGTGTGAAATTGTGACAGATTGTCTAATTTGTAATCCTGATTAATTTGCGGAGCGTAGCGAAGCAATATAGGGCCTTGCAAGGCGAATTAGCAGGGAAATCCTGACTATGGGCCAGAAAGCTACATCGGGTGATGTCCATATAGAGTAGGTAGGCACATTGCCCAGGTGGCCAAAAGAGGAAGCTGTATAGGGCTCAATGAAGGCAAGAGAAGATGAAAAAGAAGAAAGAATAGATATATACAATATACGCTGCCTGCCTCCTGTGGATGATGAGCTCTGGAATGAATTTGCACGCTAAGAGGTTTGTGTGCATTGCGTATTTTAACCCAAACTGGTGGTAATTCTCTATGCCCAGAGGTGGATGGTTTCAATTTGACTTGGACAGTGCCAGGCCAAGGGCACAATATCCGACCTGATATCGGGGGGAGAATAAAGCCCCATACTGCCCGCTTCCATCAAGCTCATGTCAACATTTCAAGAAGTTGAGAATCTGGTCTTTGACCCCACTCAAATTCTCAGCCAGACAGGATCTCATCTCTCTCGAATCAAGCTTTATTTTGATGAAAAAGCTTTAATCCAATTCTGCTGACGACGCCTCTCGGTTATGAGGAATTAGGCTGATGATTTGAAGGGGTTGGGTGAGCAAAATAGATCCATACCAGGATCACTCCAAGTAGTGTAAATTTGTATGTAACTAAAATGCGATGACTGAACCTATGCCTGTTTCATCTTAGACAATGGTGTCCCTGATAACCCGATCCGGGGGAATTGCCGGGGATTATTTTCTCCTCCAACCAGACGGCGCGGTTAGTGTGCCAGGTTGCGAGGCAGGGAGGTGCTTGACTTCGATTCTAAAAACTCCAACAGGATGGAATTGCATTCGATCCGTGATAATTTTCTAAGGATTTGTCCTGCCCAATAATACTCCATTCATAGTAGCATAACTAATGCATGTATGTGTGAAAAGCCTTCATAGAAATTCGTCAGGGAAAATACAAAATTCAGCAGACATTAAGATTCTTTGTAGTACAAAAAAGATCTCGCTTTATTTCGCAAACTTCTTATTCACAGCCTTAACCTTCTCAATCTCATCATAGCTGCCCAGAAACACACCGCTGCGATCATGGATATGCTCCGGCACAACATCCAGCAGTCTCTCCATCTTCGAACTAAGCGCCTGGCCACCCGCGTTCTCAAACACCAGAGCCATGGGCGCGCATTCGTACAGGATCCGCAGCTTACCCTTGGGGCTCTTCGAGTCAGCCGGGTAGGCGAAGATACCTCCATAAAGCAGCGTGCGGTAGGCATCAGCAACCATGCTGCCGATGTAGCGAGCGCTGTAGGGCTTGCCGTTCTCGGGGAACTTGAGCTCCTTGAAGTACTCGTTGACCCATTCATCCCAGTACATCGAGTTTCCTTCGTTGACGCTGTAAATGGCGCGCTTGGCGGGGAGCCGCATGTTGGGGTGCGTGAGGATGAATTCGCCCAGGGAGTTATCCATTGTGAAGCCGTTGACGGTTCCGCCCTTCATGGTGATGACGAGTTGTGCGGAGGCGCCGTACATGGTGAATCCGGATGCGACTAGTTCGGTTCCGGGGCGGAGGATGTCTTTGGCGGTGACTTTGTTATTGGGGCCTAGGACCTCGTCTGGGAGCTTGAAGATTCCGAAGATGGTGCCGACTGAGACGCCAGCGTCGAGGTTGGAGGAACCGTCGATGGGGTCGCAGACGACGGCATATCGGGCGTATGGGTTTTCATCGAAGATAATGGCTTCCTCTTCCTCCTCTGAGACTAGGATGCGGCATTTTCCTGAGCCACGCATAGCTGCGATGAACAGATCGTTTCCGATCACGTCCAGTTTCTTTTGGTCATCTCCGGTGGTATTAGAGGATCCGGCTAGACCTGTAAGGTTGATGAGGGTGGCACGGCGGATATAATAGGCGATGGATTTGAAGGAGAATTGGAGGGCATGGCAAAGCAGGCTGTAGAATGAGCGTGCTGGTTAGCTAGATGTCTTTTTGGTATAGTAAAGGGGACCAAAGTCAAGATGATACTGGGTTCGCAAAGCAATTGCACAGTAGGGAGAGCATGGAAGTGAAAGGATTGACGTACGTGAAGTCACCAGTGGATTCTGGGTGTTTCGTTTGCTCCTCAGTCAGGAAGCGTGTGAGAGAGATGATATTGGTATTGATCTTTTCCTGGGCCACAGGGGGGGTGGAGGTGCCGTTTGCATCAGCCATATTGGAGGTTCTGGGAGAATTGGGGGGTATTCGATTGAAGGATGAAAAGTTCAGTAGACCTGTATATATGAACCTTGGAAGCTTTTATGGGTCGTATATGGAGGTATAGCAGCCAGAGAGTCGAGAGTGTCAGCAGCAACAGGCGGGACAGATGCTGATAAACAGGGCCAGAGCATGCCGAGGAGAGTGGAATGGATCAAACGTGGTTGCTGTCTCCTTCCAAGGTTCTCCCGTGAACAGCCGGAGCCACCCCCCATTGGTGCCCATTAATGCCCGGAAGGTACCTGGGCCTGCACCCAAATCTGCGTGGTGGCCAGGTACCTCCAGCCCCCGCGACGGCTGCCCATCCGGCTTATTTTCGAGCTGGCTCCGGCTATCCCCACCACGTTGTCCTTGATATTCGGCTCTCCCTCACCAACCACGCATCACGGCTGGATAGACGAGGCATATATAACAGGGTTAGACACGTCAAATCTGTCTAGCGGGCTGTTCATATGGAGGCACCTCTGGATTCGCTGTGGCTTAGTATCGTGGAAACACGCTTCGGCATTGTCAGCGGCTGTCAGCCAGACACCCCGGTCGAGGGGTATTTTCTATCTCGGGAGGGAAGCCAGCAGTTCGATGGTAGTTCGGGCATATGACGCCGGTGCCCAGCCCTTGTCGCAGCCAGACGCCGTGAGGGGGAAATTCGACACAGCTCTGGGCGGGAAACCTGCCCCTCAATATGTAAGAGGGCCACCCGATGCTCACCTGAGGTCACTGTGAGCCAAGAACCGTTGCGGAAGGTGAATCAGCGCCACAGGTGACAGCCTTGGTTATTCTAAGATGCACGGTGCTTGCTAATGGGCATGGGAAGCCAGCTTACTTCTATCAAACAGCATCAAAATACGACAAGATACATGGATTGCGATCTGAGAATCCGATGAGGGGAAATTGCTCGCTAGCGTTGCCTTACGTAATCAGATGCAGCTAGTCACGTGGCTATTTGCTGCAAACACAGCAAACAGCTCGGTTGAGCCGCCCTAACCGCATTGGGGAAGGCGCCTCGGTAAGCAAACGCTTGAAAAGCTCGATTTTTTTCATTTGGAGCTTCTTCCTCTCAACACTGCACAACCAGCAAAGGATTTGACCACCACATTCCAGCAATTGTATTTCTGCAATTGTGGCCAGGATGCTACATTCTGCGCCTTTAATGATGTCTACTGTGCGCGGACTTTGACACTAACTTGGTATGTTCATCCCTCCTGCATTCTCCTCCAGCCAGACCTCCCCTCTTGGTGATGATTTGTACAACCGCGAAACTAGAGTCTTTGACCCTTCGGGGCATGAAACTCCTTTGCACGTCAGACTGATAATAATTACGACTTGCCTTGCTATTGAACCTTCCTCTTACATTGAAGGAGACTCGAAGCTAACTGCCAATCAGAACTGCAGGTCCTTCTAGCAATCCGTTACTCTCTGGGTCCACAATCGCAATGGTATGCAAAATCTTTTCCTCGCACAACCCCCACTTCCCAACTACCTCCTATGATGATCATTTTCGTATAATATACGCTGGAAATTACCGGCCGAGACCTTCGGGTTGTTGACGATATCAAATGGCTATTACTGATCTGGATTATTATCCTTCCACACTTGTTCTCATCCATGTTCGTTATATCCACTGACTCGGTGAATTTAACAGATACACCTCATTGCTCCGTGATTCCAAAGATCCAGCTCCTTGTCGTGCCTTTGTGGGAGGAGGAAGCTCCATCGCGTAAGAGCATTGCCACTATTTCTTTTCAACAACCTATATGTTTCTTTTCAGGATGAATGGCACTGGGCTCCGACGGTGTTAAATAACCCGGTTCATGACGGATATGCCCTTTTGTGGCAGGCCTAGAAAACCTCGCCCACTGATCTCTTTTCTTATCGAACATCGATTTTGTACCGAATTCTAGAAGAAGATCTAGCTCTAATCATTTCTATCAACGATAGCAAAATGGCGGTTGGCAGTGCTGTCCTCCCAAATTCGAGTTTAACTTATGCTTCATGAAGGTGTGTCCTATGTTCTTTTATACTGCCCGCATATTACATGATGATCCCCTAGATGACGAGTCTTATTCGAGTTTTCGATGCAGACAACATTTCTTTTATATACCATTCATGCCTTTCTGAAAATATCCTGTCCCATTGGTATTGTGTTCTTATACTTTGAGATCGAGGCTGACTCAAAAATTCGCAGATCCCAGCAATACTGGCGACGTCTGATTGAATGCGCTCAACGACATATGTACTCCACTAACTGTACGTCGCTTCAACACCGAGCCTCCCTACATCCTATGATGATATGACATCAACAAAGACAAGCATATGTCCAAGCCGACTTGTCGGCAAAGACGAGACTGTCCATACCTGACTCGCTTTTATACGTTGCCAAGTACTCAGCTGTGATGCTTTCGCATTGGTGCTAACTTTTGCTCCAAGATGTTTGCAGTTTGCCAAGTGACTGCGAAGAGAATCTTTACAATAGGTGTGTATGCCCCGTCCTTTTTTCTCATCTCCCTTTTCTTCAATGATGATTTTTTTAATTTTTATCACGACGGTCAACATAAATTTTTTCATTGATGACCACCGCCTTTGACATGGCATTATATCTGACACCACAACTATTCCCCTTTTCATGATCACATTTCTTCGTTGCATTGTTTGATCCAAGGCTAATAGTTTTTTTCCAGTTGCCCAACTATAAGAATCTCGGTTATAGATGTTTCGACTGACCATATGAGCGTCAAGTGCAAATTCCACGCCGCGCCTGGTTTCGTTGGTTTGCTCTTATCTTCCAAACCATCCAATGGCAAGGTAACTAGCCAATCGTAGATATTGTAGCTGCAAGCCTGATCCTGTTCTCTTGTCGATGGCTGGGATCAGCATGAGATGATAGCTAGCATTCGTATCTCAATCCATGGTCTTCTTCCGAGACTGAAAACAATGAAATATTATCACTTTTTGTCCAAGAACTTTATTCTTTGAATCCCCCGCCCATTTCCTACGTGGGCTGCGGAGTGTGGGGGGTGGAACGAGCTTCTTTAGCTCAGATCCTTCAGCTCAACCCTGTGCCGTCTTGTATGATGTCAACCGCAACTTATCAATTCTCCTGGCTGTATCAAGATATTGAATAGCCCACTGCCTCTCACCATTCTATTTCTACTGAAGCCTGTGGCCATTCTCATCCTATGTATATCTGCAGCAATTGTTGCCCAAATGTTAGAACAGCTTTCTCCAGCGGAGAGCACCGATAGCTCACACTAGCTATCTAGATCGGATGAAACATGGATGCGCTTGCAACAGTAGCGACACTTCATTGCCGAACTCCTCTCGAACCGAACGATGTTACATCTCCATCCCGAATGGCCGCCGGTCCCCAACTGGACGGTCCATTGCCAGCCGAAACAGCTCATTGCAGTGTCCATCGCAGACCTAGCTCTCTCGTTCATCCCAAGAGCTCTCAACCTCTGGCTGTTGAACTCCCCCCACCATTGGCATTCAGCGATACGACACTACGATGTCCCTCACAAACAACTGAGCTCTCCCACAGCAACTGCATAAAGCTCTCACAGTTCCCTGTCAAGAGCCATACCTTTTGGGAACCTTACCCCTTACCATGTTTGCGGACCATCACCGCCACAACAAACCATGCCGCAGCTCCCCAACCTCAGCAGCCTGCTGCTATCCACAACCGTAACCCTCCTCCTTTCCACAAGCACCCCAACCCACGCAAAACCTCTCGTCTCCGCCCCAGGTGACCTCGCCTCCATCCCCGGCTGGCACCTCCAATCCACCAAGCACGTCTCGCAAAATGCCAGCGCGCTCTCCATCGCCGGCGCCGCGGACGTCTCGTCCTGGTACCGCACCAGCTCCCGCGCGACGCTGATGGCTGGGCTGATTGAGAATGGCGTGTATGCGGACGACGAGCTGTTTTTCTCGAGTAATCTGAACGACACGACGAATGCAGATAAGGCGAATTTTGATGTGCCGTGGTTGTATCGGGAGGAGTTTGAGGTGGGTGGTGATAGTGAGGGTGAGGGTGATGGGCAGTATTACTTCCTGCAGACGCATGGTATTACGTCGCGGGCGGATATTTATGTCAATGGTGCGTTGGTTGCGGGGAAGGAGACGCAGGTGGGATCCTATGGCGGTCAGAGGTATGAGATTACAGAGTACGTGAAGTCCGAGGGCGCCAATTGTGTGCTTGTCCAGAGTTACCCGACGAATTACACGAGGGATTTGGCGATTGGGTTTCTGGATTGGAATCCATATCCGCCAGATACGGGGTCCGGGGTTTGGAGGAATATTGATATCTCAAAGACTGGGCCCGTGGCCATTGTGTCGAGGCCGCGCGTTGTTACGGATTTTGAGGGACCAAAGGCCAAGTCTGTCAAGGTTACTGTTAAGGTTGATGTGCGGAATAATGGGGATGAGGATGTTGAGGCGGAGGTTAGTGGGGGGATTGAACAGGCGGAAGATGGATCGCGGGTCAAAGATTTCTCCAAAGTTATCACTCTCGGGCCTAAGGAGGAAAAGACTGTCTTGATTGAGACTACAATTTCGAAGCCCAGAATTTGGTGGCCTGCCACATGGGGCGAACAGCCGCTTTACACCGCAAATGCCCTTCTAAAGGTAAAGGGGGAAGTGTCTGACATTGGTGCGCCGACCACATTTGGCATCAGACGGGTTACTTCTGTTATCAATTCGCACGAAGACGTCGAGTTTTCTGTAAATGGAAAGCCGTTCCTCGTCATGGGCGCCGGTTACACTCCTGATATGTTCCTCCGATTCGACGCTGAAAAGACACAACAGCATTTGCAACTTGTTCTCGACATGGGCCTGAACACTATCCGTCTCGAAGGCAAGCAGGAGCAGCCAGAACTGTACGACATGGCTGATAGGATGGGTCTAATGATACTTGCTGGGTGGGAATGCTGCAATAAATGGGAAGGGTGGACGTATAACGATGAAGGAAGCGGAGAGATCTGGGGGGAGGAGGACTACAGGACTGGCGAAATCTCCTTGCTCCATGAGGCAGCGATGATGCAGGCCCATCCAAGCATGCTTGGTTTTCTGCTTGGATCTGATTTCTGGCCTGATGACCGCGCGACCAAGATGTATGTCGATGGGTTCAGTCGCATGGACTGGAATAACCCTATCGTTTCCTCCGCTGCCAAGAGAGGGGAGCCCGATCTCATCGGGACGTCTGGAATGAAAATGGATGGTCCCTATGACTGGGTGCCACCAAATTATTGGTATGATAGTCAGCTCGGCGCAGCATACGGCTTTGGATCCGAGCTGGGGTCTGGCGTTGGCGCACCGGAGCTTGCTAGTCTGAAGAAGTTCTTGACTAACCAGGAGATCGAGGAGCTGTGGACGAAGCCGGATCAAGATTCTTATCATCTCTCTAGGAACCCGGGGAGATTTGATAATCGGGTGATCTACAATGGGGCGTTGTTCGCTCGCTATGGCAAACCGACGAGTTTGGAGGACTTCCTCATTAAGGTCCAGATTACGGATTATGAAGCGACACGGTCTCAGTTTGAGGCATATGCGGCGAAGAAGAATGCTGACAGACCGTCAACTGGACTGTATGTTGCTTCTCTAGTTATTTCTCTTGCCCCCATTAATAACTCTTACGATTACTTACTAACCGACCCCTTTTCCTAACAGTATCTACTGGATGCTCAACTCCGCCTGGCCAAACATGCACTGGAGTCTCTTCGACTACTACCTAAAGCCCATCGGCGCCTACTTCGGCACCAAAGTAGCAACCCGCATCGAGCACGTTGCATACGACTACAAAGAAAAGGCGGTATATCTAATTAACCACTCCATGCGCAACAGCGGCAAGCGCACCATATCAGTCGACATCATCGACATCAACGGCAACTCCCTCGCCACAGAAACACAGAGCACAGACACGAAACCCAACTCATCAAAAAAGGTCGGCGCGATCACTACCGCAATCGACAAAATCCAAGACGTCGCCTTCCTCAAACTCCAACTAAAAGATGGAAAGGACAACATCCTCAGCCGGAACGTCTACTGGCTCCCCAAAACTCTCGACGTCCTCGCCTGGGATAACTCGACATATTACTACACCCCCGTCACCGACTACGCGGACCTAAGCGCCCTAAACAACCTCGCCCCGGCCTCCGTCAAGGTATCGTCTTCCTTGAAGAAAGGAAGTGGAAGCAACGCGCATGTCGTCCTTGAGAACGAATCTGACATCCCCGCGTTCTTCGTGCGGTTGAATGCGCTGGAGGCTGCTGGTGGGGAGGAGATTGCGCCGATTTATTGGTCGGATAATTATGTCACGCTGTTCCCTGGGGAGAAGGTTGAGGTGAGCGTGGAGTATGAGGGGATGGAGTGTGGGAAGGGGGCGGTTGTTGAGGTGTCTGGGTTTAATGTGGAGAAGGTGGTTGTTGAGGTTTGTTGAGGGTAGTTATATCTAGGGGGCATGGGGTGAGGGTTATGTGATGTACTCTATTGTATTTTTGACATTTCATTCAGGGGGTTCCTGAGGGTGTGGTGTGTGTGATGGGACATGTAAGCTCTCTTAGATAGGCGAGTATGGGAATAGATAGGGTGGTATGATATCAGAAGAGACAAATACTCCCTATCCCCAACAGATATGTATGAGATACCAGCCATAATAAATAAACGAAACATACTCTGATATGAACAGAAATATTCTGCAACCCCCCAATAAACTGTGTCTACATATCAAGTCAAAGTTATACCCACACTTTCAACATTGTCATCATGTCAGGCTCCCTTCATCAATCCGAAAGACAACACAACCACACTCACCACACACACACACAGAGTCCATCTTACCAATTCCTCCAACAATAGCCATCTCTTGAGATTAGACTCGGCTCTGGCTATCCCTAGTCCCCTAATTCCTGCTCAGTAGGTCCAACCAATGCCTCATGAAAACCTTCAAGTGTGGATTTGGTAGCGCCCACTCTTCCCCTTCCCACCCTTCGAAGATATGTTTGAGAGCTGCTGATTGATAGATGGATAAGATGCAGACAGTACTGTAGTATTGAGGAATGGATTGCCCATGGCACATACATCATTCGGAAAACCAGCCGGAACTATGTATGCATGTTTTCAACCTATCAGGTCCACGCGGTAGGCGGGAAGGCAACGGCAACGGGGACGGCGTCGATCGGGTTCCAGCGCAAAAGCTGGGGGTGGATCTGCAATGGATGGATTTGTGGGAGGTTGTGCAGCTGGATGGATTTGGGGATTAAGAGGGGAGAAAGGGGCAATTGGTTCAAGAAAGATATCCCAATATTGGTATGTATCTTGGATATAGAGGGGCAACGTTGGCTTGGGAAAGGCGAATCTTAAAGCTGCCGCTGGGACATGGGACGGGACAGGACGGGACGGGATGGGAAGATAGATGGGGATGTATCCCATGAACTTATCCCATCCCATCCCATCCCATGAATGGTGCTCGCATATCCCGTAGGATCATCCCATGAATATCTGGGACGGGACATGGGACGGGAAATCCCGTCCCAGCAGGAGTTTTAGATGCGAGGGCTGTAACGTGTAGCACGGTGTGGTCCCAGATCTGACACGCAATAGGTCCATACATACTATATCGAATTGCCAGCGGCCACAAAATCTGGCATCTGAAGATCTGTCTGACTCTGTGCAAGCCAGTATTGTTTCCAGCGGCCCGATCCGAGTTCCTGATATGTCGACCACTTTGCGCAGGGCATATCACAATCACAAACAACACTCCTTGAACGTCCTCCTCGACGATCATTTTCCGCTCCTCCCCGCCCTCAGGCAGCCCCCTTGTTATCACCCAATTTTTCGTTTGCTCGGGGGTGCATTTCTCTTGTTTCTTTGCAGAGATCTAGTCAAGGCATTGGACTATAAATAGACCAGTGTTTGGTATTAAAGGATGACAATACCAAAACAAGGAGAGGCCAAACTTACACACCAAAACGCGACTATCTGGGGGCAGATCGGCGTATCAATACGCGGCAGTACCGGGAATGCCGAGCACCGAGTTTTCCCCGCTCGGCGTTGTCCCGCTGCAACCTCCCGCTCATCTCCAACCTCATCCATAGTCAACAGCTCAACACAACATCGATAACTACCAGGTAGCCCTGCACTTGCATGGCTAATGGGCCCCTTAAGTCACTCTCGAAGATGTGATGCTGCTATTCCTGGAATCCTGGACTCGCTGGCATCCAGCACTGCTGCACCTCAGGCCACCCGCTGGCCAATTGCACGTCACACACCCGGTCTTGGCCTCTGTCTGGCAAATCGCCTTTGGCCATAACCGCCCAGCTCTTGTGCTGCTCCGTTCGACGAGGATGGTGGCATGGCGTCAGCCGGGCTAGGCAAGGATCTGTCTCCCGCCTCTTTGGCCTTTCCAACTCCTCCCCGCAGGCAATCAGCGGCGCCGAATGGGCCCAACTGGCACCAATAGGCCAGCCATCTCTTAAATATCATGCCGCTAGACGGTTTCCGGACAGGCGATCACCACTGGGCTTGCTCATGATGCTGGTCCAGGAGTCGAAACCGGGATCCGATGAAAGGCGGACTCTCTTGGCCGGATTTCCCAGCAAGGAGCCCAAACGGTCTTGTTAAGATTTCTAAATTCAGACCCAAGAGCCGGGCCGGCGTCCACTCACAGGTCGCGATTTTATTGATCTTTTTAGCGTGGATTTGGCTGCAGAGAATAAAAATAGCTTGTGATGGGATGGGACGAGGCGGTTTGTTTTCTCCAGAAAATACTCTTTCCCCTGGCCTGAATGGTTCCCAGCCCGCGATTATCGCCCCAACGCCAATGAAGATTCTGGCCTCCATGGTCAACTTGCCGCTGTCACGCTTGTGAGGCTCCTGGTCCTCTCATCTGATGTTTGGATTATTATTATTTTTCTATTCCTAGGTCGTCCGACGCCCGCGCGGCGTGGATGGCTCCTAATCCTGGCCCAGTCTACCTGTTTCCACTATTGCGGATATGAATAGGTGTGACTCCCGCCCCTCTCCCTTTTATCTGTTTCGAAGTCTGCTCTACCTAGGTGGTCCTCTCACTCCGCCACTGTGAGGACGTAGACTGACTCTTTGGCGCGCTCCTCGTATCAGCTGGCCGGAGCCCAGGTCTGGAGGCTCAGAGCCGCACCGGATCCCTCCTCGTCTTGTCGTTCCTCCTCCCGCTCCGCTCCACGCGGCTCCCCAGCCCTTCCCCCGCCGTCGAGAGAATGTTGCACAGCCTCCTTCTCTAACGACATCCTTGAGTGGGGTTCAGTACCAGAGCTTCGGGTTGCCTGCCAGTCCTAACTACATACCTACTCCAAGCTCGATGAATTCCTATTCGAGCCCGTTTTCCCCGATGCGGTCGTCCTTCACGCCGTCATCGGGGGACCTAAGCGCGATGACGACGCCGATGTCTTCGCGGCACGTGTCTTACAATGCGCCATACAACCCTCAGGAATGGGGCCCGATTACTGGGGGCGGATCACCAAATATGGGTTTGGGCGCGTCAAATGGTATTGTTCCTTTTTGCTTCGTGATGGATATATGGGTTTCATTATGAGTTGTCGTTATGAAGTAGTGTGTGATCGGAGCATAACTATCTCCGTTAAGATATCTATGACACTAACATCGGCATAGAAGGAGCGGTCATACCTCCCCCGCCATACTCTCCAAGATACCCAAAGCCCGAAGGAACAGGGGCCGAGTCCTCCCCCCATTTGCCTGTGGCCCCGGCGCCCTTGGGTGCCCCGTCTCCGTACAATTCTTCAGCACCTAGGCAACACCGGGACTCTACGTCCAGCTATCGCTACTCTTCTCGCCCAAGACCCGTGTCAATGATACAGGGTGATATTTCACACAATCCATTTTCTGTGCCGTCGAATGGAAACAGCAATGCACCACATTCTTCTGGGCCAAGCGGGTTTCCTATAGGTAGTAACGTACCATCATTTAATGGAGGGCGGACGAGTGTTTCCAGCATGAGTTCTTCTTCCAGGTTATCTCCTGATAACATGGACATTGATGGAAATGATCTTGTTCGACCTCCGGCGTCTAAGAGAGCTGCATCCACAGGAGATATCGCGAGTAGAGGATCGCAGAATGGAGCTTCATCATACGCTTGGCTCCCTCACAAGCCCGGTCGTTGGGAGCCGGGAATGCCACTGCCACCACCTCCCCCTGGCCCACCGCCCAATGGACTCTCTCACGAATCGAGGGACTCATCTCTAGCACCCTCCCAGGATGGTTCAAACCGGTCAAGTCGGCATAGGTCTCCACCTATGTTAGGAACGACCCTTGGCGAAGTCCCGCCTACACCGGCTGGGTGGATTGATGAAACCATCGCCGCTAGCAGGTTGACGGCAGACAGTTCAATTGACCGTGCCAATTCAACGTCTAAAATATCAAACCCAGATAGTTATACAGCCGGCGATGAACTTGCCCATTTCGTCGAACAAAGCCGCAATCCCCCGCCTTCCATACTTCGTAGAGACGACCCTCCATCGACCAGGGCCATGAGTGCTAAAGGCATTAGAGAGCGCCGCATTGAAAGTCGGAGAGAACTTCCAATCGGTCCCTCTACTGACGAAAAACCGGACAATGCTTGGCCCGCTGATCTAGTCCTTGGTAATCCTGGTGGCCCAGGCCTCTCGCGCCGCCGTACTTTTACAAAGAATACTCCTCGAACGCCTCGAACCGCGCAGTCGGAACCACAAGCCAGTGGTACCGTCGCTAAATCTCCATTCACACTCCTAACGTCAACTAGTTCTACCCAGTCCACACCAAAACCACTACTTTCACCTGCTCCTGACAATCCGGACCACGGCCCGAATTCCGTGCAAACTCCTCCCTTTTCTCCAGGCCCTGGCCTAAAATCGCCAAGATTTCCCGCTATTGCTGCTCCACATATACCATCCAAGGCCCTGCCAACACCCCCGTTAGCAGGGAGTCAGGGTACGCGTCGTAGTTCTTCCTTGACCCCAGGGTCGGCTAGGCAAAATAGACAAACTTCACCTTCACTAGCTTTACCAATCGATGGAGCGGATGACAACAGATCCCAACTATTGGTTCCAGGTAGACTCCAAACAAGACCATCTCGGCCTAATCTAGCAGCCGAACAAGATTCAGATAAATTCATCCGCGACGCAGTTCAACGACATCGGGAGTTTATCGAAAGGGAAATAGCTGCGCCTACTGAAGCTGAGGCGTTGGAACTGTTTTCGGAGTTTATCATATCCGAGTCGAATATCCGACGTCAACGCTATGCTGCTGCGTGTGATACTGGTCTATTTGACGTCCAACCTGTTCGCGATAGGCTTTTCAATCCGGAGGCCAGCCAGAGCAATGGTACTCAAACCTTATCTGTTTCATCTGCCCGAATAGCCCCCCAAATCGGCGGCTTGTCTGATGTTCCACAACCCCGGGTGGAGTCGGGCTGGTGGAATAATTACAAGCCTTCATTATCCCCAATTGGAAGCATGAGCGTAAGCAATAATGATGAGATGAGCTCAAGAGGGCGAGCTCCAAGTCGATGGTGGGAGTCACAGACTGGATCTGAAAGTGGAGGATCCGGAAAGAAGGTCCGACGGTCAAAGCAGGAATCGAAGTATATGGGCGTTCCTCGTGAAGTGCGGGAGGCGATGCAGCTGGAGCATTTTTCAGCTGGGATGGCCGATAATAACCAATCACAAGGTTATCCTCCCGCAGTAAACTACTCCATGTATGGGCCAAATGAATACCCGCCGGAGAAAACTGGATGGGATCGACAGCCTTCGTTGCCCAGGGCACCAATGGGCACATCTCCTACAGTTCCAAAGCTGGATATTTCGAGATTCGTTACACTCCCACCTCCGTACCCTAGACACTATCCGGCCGTTAACAATAACCACCCGGATCTCCTTTACTACCGAACCACTGTGAGATCAATGAGCGATCTTTCGGAAGTTCAAGAGACAAAACGCAGCCACAAGGCGAAGCTAGAAACCCTGCAGCAGGAATACCAAATCAAGATGAAGGAGGCCCGGCGTGCATTGCGATCAACGATGAACACGCGTATCGAGGAGGGTACACTATCCTATGCTGAGGCGGCAGAGGCCGAAAAAATACATCTTGCTGAAGAGCAGAAGCGTGAGAAGGAACTGGTTCAAGCAGAGTTCGATTCCTACCAAGAGGCAGTTTTCCAGCCTTTACAGATAATACTAAAGGACCGGATTGATATTGCATCCACCTGCATTGACAACCTCCGGAGCAAGCTGTTTGATTCTACCCAAAATGGAACCCCTAATCAAACTCAGGAGGAAGGCGACGAGCAACCAGAATTGTTGGAGAAGCTCACACAGCTAAAATGGCTATTTGAAGCACTTGAGCAATTGCACCGAGAAGTTTACGAACTCCAAAGCGAACGGAACGAACGCTACCGAACAATCGTCACTCTCCCATATCGACAAGCCAAAAACCAAGAAAAGCTCCTGGAAACGGATTCGTTTTTCATTCAGGATGCGCAAGATCGGAAACTAGCCTTCGCCACGGAAACACGCCGTCGCTTTGAAAGCTTCATGGACGTCATCGAGCGAAACGTCGGGAGAGGCGTGGAGATCCAACTCTCTGCTTTCTGGGACATTGCACCTTCCCTCGTCACCATTCTGCAGAAGATCCCGATCGACCTCCGAACATTCTCAGTTCAGATCCCTTCAAAGGAATATGCCGAAAACCCTAGTTACTATCAATATCCCTTGCAATACCTATACTCACTTCTATCGCATGCTGAAAAATCAACCTTCCAGTTCATCGAGTCCCAAACCAACCTGCTATGCCTGCTGCACGAAGTTAAAACTAGCCTCATGAAGGCGAATTGCAATGTCATGGAGGTACAGCGGATTAGATCTGGCGAGGCTGAGGACTCTGTGAAGGAGGAGATGAAGGAATCACGCGATGAGGAGGAAAGGAGGTTGACGGCTGATCTCAAGGATAAAGTGGCGATGGTCGAGGAGCAATGGACTGAGGCACTCGGCAAGGAATTGACTGGTGTCAAAGCCCGTGTCCAACAGTGGCTTGTAAATCAGGGTGGGTGGGATGAAATGCTGCTGATGGAGCAGTCCTAAGGGATATTATCCCTTTCTTTCATTTCGACATATTTGGATTTTTGGATTGACTTTATTCTCCGCTTCAATTCTTCAAAAGCACCCCTTTTTTTTTGGCACATATTCTTTTTACTTCAGGGGAGATGATGGATTACGGATGATGACTTCTGCTTTACTTTTAACTTAAAGATACCCAACCCTCGTTTATTTTATGACTTTTGGAGTGGACATTTGTATATACCATATACCTACCATACATGCCGCATTTTGGCAATCTGCCCTTGGACTTTCGAACAAAACTTCCCTCCTCCTCCCTCCCATCTTTTGGCCGAGACTCCTGATGCCAAGAAATTTACACGTGACTGGTGACTAATCCAGTCATGTGATATAAAAGAGTTTCGCCTGTTGGATTTCTTTTCTTTCTAGAGCTTTCCAAACTTCGCCAGGTGAGAATTTCCAACACAAGACAAAAACCCCCACCGCCCAACAACAAAGACTTCTCTTCACCACCTCTCTCTCTCTCTTCATCTGCTTCAGCGTGTGTTGATCTACTTTCCTCACAGCGATCCTGCCGATTGGCTGCTATCTTCGTAACTGTGAGTACACCCCTCCTGTTCGTCCTCTCCCTTGCCCTCTCATGATGAGACTTCATAGCTGGCACCAGTCCTAGAAAGACTTGTACTCTGTTTACTGCGGATTAGCTTTGCAATGGCTCATAAGCCTTGTTTCTGATTACCACTCTTGATATCCATCTTGCTTTTATTTGATATTCCAAAGTGTGCCGAGTTTTTACTAACATACCCACTTTTATATCAGAATTTCCCAGCTACTGCCGCTCCCTCCGCCAGGCCGGAATAATACAACTAGTAGAGACATAAAGAAGATCTTTTCGACCTTCCCTGCCGAAATATTATAATAATGGTTCTCCACAATCCAAACAATTGGCACTGGGTGAACAAGGATGCCTCTGCGTGGGCAAAAGAATACCTTCAAGGTGCACTTACTCCCATCTCCGCAGAGGAGAATGGAGTCACCGCCAACATAACGAAGGTGGTCAGCATGGACGGGGACGTAGACGTGAGCCAGCGGAAAGGCAAGGTTATCACATTATTTGACGTTAAGCTACAATTAGAATATGAAGGTCAGCATGCTTCCTTCGTTCGCCATGGCTTTGCTCCCATAATCATCTCTAGTCGGACATGAGCTGAAATAAGGTATTTATTGTTCCTAGGTAAGACGAGCGACGATGAAGCTGTCAGCGGCTCAATCAAGATTCCAGAGGTCGCCCACGACACCGAGGAAGACGAGTATGTCGTATGTTCCCTAAATAAACCCAATCGACTTTGTTCTGTTCGTTTCTGTAGCGTGATCATGTTTATACCAACCGGAATCCAATTGAAAATAGTTTGACATCGATATCTACTCCGATTCAGCCTCCAAGCAACCGGTGAAGGATCTGGTGCGCTCCAAGCTGCTCCCCCAGCTGCGCACCGCCCTGGCAAAACTAGGCCCTGCTCTCATCGCCGAGCACGGCAAGGACATCCAGCATGCGCCGGGCTCAAACCCATCCAGCGGCTTCGCAACCCCAACCCATCATCCCGTCAGCAACACTCAGACCCCAAGAACCTCCACACCGACTACCACCGCCGCCCGCACGTCCACCGTTAACACCGTGACTGTGTCCGCGACTGACGAATTCCGCACCACCGCTGACGAACTCTACACTACCTTCACCGACCCCCAGCGCATTGCTGCCTTCACCCGCGCCCCACCCCGCCAGTTCGACGGGGCCAAGACCGGTGGGAAATTCTCCATCTTTGACGGAAACGTCGAGGGCGAATATTTGACGCTGGAGTCGCCTACGCGGATCGTGCAGAAGTGGCGGCTGGCTCAGTGGCCCGCGGGACACTATAGTACTCAGGAGATCAAGTTTGATCAGAATGATGTTGACCGTGTCACCAGCATGCGTGTGACGTGGGAAGGTGTGCCGGTGGGACAGGAGGATGTTGTTAGGCGGAATTGGGAGGGGTATTATGTTAAGAGTATTAAGCAGACGTTTGGGTATGTGTCTTTTTTCTTTGTTTTTTATCTCTTGTCTTTTCCCGCCCTTTCCTGCACTGCCACTGTCCCTGTAAATGCTCCTTTTTTTGTTGGATTTTTTTTTTCTCCTTCTCGTTGGCCAACATGTTTCGTGCTTTTGTTAGGCCTTCGTTCCCATTACCTCGCTCATCATCTTCCTATTCATGGATAAAATCACTAACCATCGGCGTCCTATTCTTGTTCCTCGCTATAGGTTTGGCACGATACTCTGATTTCTTTTCCATCTAAGGAGGGATGGAAGCGAATCAAAGCGGATTAAAGAATAAAAAAAACCATCGTTTCGGCTTTCGATAATTCAAAGATACTACTACCGGCTACGTACGAATTTTGGAACGAAAAGAGAAACGATCTGGCGGTGAAATAAACGAATATGATACAATCGACCCCAAGCGACGAAGGCAATGTGGTTTTTTTTTCTGTGTTTGTTTTTTTAAATTTGGCGGACTATCAATAATCGGAGAGAGGATGATGATGTCTTTTCTGATGATGGTTTTGCTATTCTTCTAGATAGACAGATGGTTTAAAACAAATGAATTCATGAACCTGTTGCTTGTAGAGCTCTGTACGGATGATCAACTCACTTCTTTTATTCTTTTCTGAAGTAGGAGGGCTTTATTTATGGAAGTATAAAGAAATGGATAAGGGGTAGAGTAGCTAGGTAGAATTGAACCCCAAGGTCCCCCATAGCTTGCATCCCTGGTGTTTGGTGTGTCATATATAGAAAATGTACACATCATGAACTCCTCAAATCACATCCTATATAAACAAAACCACTCACCTTACCATCCTATCCCCAGCCCTAGCCAAAACCCTATCATCCCTCATCCCTCCGCCCCCTTCTCACTCACACACCCCACTCCCCCCCAACAACCCAGTCGGATAGAGAATCCTCGGCTCCCCACCCGCCATGGGCACAGGCACCAGCCCACCCGCATCCACCGTGAGAGCCGTGCAAGTGACGACCTCAGTAACCTGCATGCCAGCCGAGTATCCCGTATCACCCAGATTGAGCGTGTAGGACGAGCCTGAGGAACCGAGGTTGGAGAGCACGGTGATGATCTGTGCGTCGTCGAAGCCCTTGCGCATCGCGAGGGTGGTGGTGTCTTTGTAGATGGGGAAGTTCTGTGGTGGTGGGGGGGTTAGGAATATTTTTGTTGGGTGGGGATATTGCATATAGGGTTGGAAGTATGGATGGATGGATGGATGCAGGCATGATTGATAGTCGGGGTGTGTGTGTGTGATTGACTCACCTGATATGCCAGGTACTCCGCATCGTCGGCGATCGCCTTCTTGCGGATTTTATTCGCCAGCGCGGCGAGTTTGTATAGTTCGCTGTCCGTGTTGTAGCCGGATAGCCAGGTGGCTTCGCGGTTGTCGGGGTCGTTGCCGCCTGCGTAGTGCTGTTCTTGGCCGGCGTAGATGATGGGGATGCCGTCGGCGAGGATGGTGAAGGCGAGGACGTTTTTGGCTTGGGATATGTCGTTGGTGTAGCTGTGAAGTGGCTTAGTAGGGGAAGGGGGTTTGTTGGAGGAATAAGGGGGGATTGGATTGGATAGGGAGGTAGGGAGGTAGATGTATGTACCTTGCAAATCTTGGAGTATCGTGGTTCTCGACGAAACTTCCTAGGAGAGTTGAGTCTGCGCAGGCTGATTTCATGGTGTTGATCATGTTGTATAAGTTGTCGATGCTTCCGCTAGGAGATTTGAAGGCTTCGGTAAGGGGGTAATAGCTGGAATTTTGTGTCAATCCGGCTTATATGTTCAGTCCCATAGATGCTCTGGATGATCGGAGCTTACATTGGGAAGTTCAAAACTCCATCAAGATGGCCTTGGTAGGCACATGTATATTCTGGGTCCCCATGAAAGACTTCACCTACGGCATATACGCCTGCGGCATCGTTGAAGCTGGACCAGAATGACTTTTCAACGTGTTTTACAGTGTCGATTCGAATACCGTCGACTTCGAGGAACTGTTAGTACGGACGTACATACTGAAAGAGGGACGAGAAAAGGCGACATGGCGCTTACTGGAATAGTTGGAAACCAGCGCAGAAATCCAGTCATTCCAAAGACCCTGTACCTCTGCATTTGAAGTATCAAGATCCGGCAGCGAGACCGTATCATCTCCCAACCAACAGTTCTCAACGGTGGACTGGTCCTCATAGTTGATGGAGCAAGGGGAGTGGAAGTAGCTGGCGCTGTTAAATGGAACAAATTTGCTGTAGTCAACACTGGCTCCAGGACCAGCGTAGCCCTAATGGATAGAAGTGAGGATCATAGGTGGAAAAGTACTTATGGCTGCTAGGGGACTTACCATATGGTTTGCAACGACATCAACCATGAGATACATCCCACGATCATGTAGTGCATCACCAAGCGCCTTCAGATCGTCAGGGCTGCCGTAGTGAGACTCCACATCATAGCTGTTTGGAAAGTTAGTATGATGCAATAACTTCAATCGTGAACCCAGCAAATATACAGTGGCCGTTGGTAGAAATACAGCATGTAGGTTCATCCAGCTACAGCGGCCGTGCATCTTCCAAGCCCCGAGATTCCATCCACTTTTCGGGTTATTTCACACATCTAACTTACATATCTTGCTGCCAATACCCATGGAAAGCATCTCCGTAACCGGTCGTTTCAGACAGCTGTTTAGTCACCGGAGTAATCCAGATGGCAGTAAAGCCCATGCCCTGAATATAATCGAGCTTTTGAAGACATTAGGCTAGGTACAAATCAAGATCAGGATCAGCATGAGTCCATACTTGGTTTATGATGCCTTGCCAGGTTCCGCCACAGTAGATCTACAAATGAAATCAGCGCTGGCATGGAATGGAAGGGAGCTATGATGCTTACCCGATCATCAGTGTTGCAGGTCGCGGTTGTGGAGCCGTCAGTCCTTGCAAAGCGGTCCGTGAGAAGGAAATATATCGATTGCGAGCGCCATTCTGCCGGAGTTGCGGCATTGACTGCTTTACTCAGAGCAAGAATGGCCGTTGAAAGTACCGGAATTGAAAATTTCATCTTAAAGCCTCTACAGTCTATGCTTTCAGCTAAGGATGACGAACTGTAGATAAGTGAGATCCATGACGATCATCGAGGGACACATGTGGTTTTATATCAGGGCAATAAACATTTCACTCCAATCTCCGTGGGGGATTTTGAGCAAGTCTAGCTCTGATAAGAAGGGAGCCCGCCATAAACTGGCAATCTTGGAAATGGTTGAAACAACCCATTGAATTGGCAGGCAATATCCCAGCCTATCAAAGCCATCTTGCCCCGAAGGGCATATCGGATTGCTCATCAAGGATGGTAGTAAACCCGGGGTGGTGCGGGGCACCTGAGGTGTGGTGCATTTTGGATATCTTCTTCATTGCAACCCTATTCCATGGCAGGGATCCGCTGGATCACAGGCTCGCAGCACAATCGCGAGGGTGACTAGAGGTTGAAGAAGCCCATTCAACCAAGTAAAGGGAGCTGTCCCCAAGCGCGAGGCGTAGTTTTTGCAAGGTGCGGATAATTGTCGGGCTTTTGAAGAATGTTAATAGATGAAGTGAGGAAGAAGCCGAACATTCGGGCCTAATATCAATCAGGCACTGCCGAGACCGTGCGGAGAAGCTAACTGGCGAGCCGATGTTTTGGCGGGCTTGGTACAATTATTAACCCAGCCCTTTTGCTGCTGTTTGTTATCAGCAATTAACTTCGTGGGCGGGAAAACTTCAATGGCTTCAACTTGGCTGTTGGAATGAATATCTACCACCATAGACCCCGGGTTGATTTAAATTGTTATATCAGCCTCCAAAGTGTCAATGGCGTTGACCTGGCCGATATTGTCCCGATACTCGTCCTTTTATAACTTGGATGAAGATGCTTCCCGAGACAATGGATGATGGATGTCTTACAGACCAGTTGATGTCGCGGAAACCTGCAGATGAGACTGAGACGGTTGGTGTGATCACGAGGTTTGGACGTCCAAGTTGTTTGACAACCTCATCTCATCTCATCCGCGCCGTGCTCTGGACACCATAACCCTCCATCCAGCATAGCCCAGTTGTGCGTGAATGGTTCAAGGATAACTTGACAGTATTATACGGCCAGGGTAGACGGTGACAGTCTCCTACTTCGAAGTCGTTGGTCTGTCGCTTGAATCCTCTCCTTAGACGTCTATTCCGTGGCGCGACAGCGCGTCAAAGAAACAGGCCAACATGGCTGGATTCTTGATCTTCTTTGCTGTTTGGCTGTTCTCATTGCTGCAAACAACGTTTGCTGTCCGCCAGCTTCCCCTTACCCCTCGCGCAACCGGATCGTTGGACGCGTGGATTGCAAAGGAAAGCCCATATGCCTTGCAAGGTCTCTTGGCCAATATTGGAGCAGATGGCTCGAAGGCACAGGGCGCGGTAGCAGGTATTGTCGTTGCAAGCCCGAGCAAAAGTGACCCGGATTGTAAGTGGCTACCGAATTCAAGCAGCCTTTCTATCACGTCAACAAAGTATCGATATCTACTGCATCCTGCATCAAATTAACAAATCCGCAGACTTCTATACCTGGACTCGAGACGCTTCCTTGGTATTCAAAGGTCTCGTAGATGCTTTTATCGCTGGCAATACAGACCTTCAGCCAAAGATCCACCAGTTTATCAATTCACAGGCACGTCTCCAAACAGTGTCTAATCCATCTGGTGACCTGTCCAGCGGTGGTCTCGGGGAACCCAAGTACAAAGTCGATATGAAGCCATATGCTGAAGGCTGGGGCCGACCTCAGAGGGATGGGCCCGCTTTGAGAGCGACTGCTATGATTACTTATGCGAACTGGCTTGTTGTAAGTGAATTTGTGGGCAAAATGAACCACCAGCTCAGCTAATATAAAAATAGGCGAATGGATATTCTAGTACTGCAAAATCGATCGTCTGGCCTGTTGTGCAGAACGACCTTTCGTATGTTACTCAGTACTGGAGCTCTTCGGGTTTTGGTAGGAATATTAGCCTCCCATTTAAAGTAATCCGCGGCTAATTAGCCTGCTTAGATTTGTGGGAAGAGGTCAACAGCATGTCCTTTTTCACAACGGCCGTGCATCACCGTGCACTCGTCGAAGGGGCCAATCTCGCACGCCAAATTGGCCTAACATGCCCTAATTGCGAATCTCAAGCACCCCAGGTTCTCTGTTACTTGCAGAATTATTGGAAAGGATCATATATTACTTCCAACACTGGCGGTGGCCGTTCAGGAAAAGATGCTAATTCTATCCTCGCGAGTATTCACACATTTGACCCCGAGGCGGACTGTGATGACTGGACATTCCAGCCGTGTTCGGCCAAGGCTTTGGCAAATCATAAAGTCGTGACAGACTCCTTCCGCTCTATCTATGCATTAAATTCGGGTATTCGAGCGGGTGTTGCTGTTGCTGTCGGCCGATATCCTGAGGATGTTTACTACGGTGGCAACCCTTGGTACCTGTGCACATTTGCCGCCGCGGAGCAATTGTACGATGCCCTTTACCAATGGAACCGCATCGGATCCATATCGGTCACCGATGTGTCCCTTGCCTTCTTCAAAGATATTCTTCCGTCGGCTACAGTTGGAACCTATGGATCTTCAAGTGAAACGTTTAAATCCATAGTTTCGGCCGTGAGAGCCTATGCCGATGGGTACCTGGCCGTTGCGGTAAGCCATTCCACGTGGCCATGAAACAGCGTTATCAGGGACTATGCTAATTATTGGGATCATTGCATAGCAAAAATACACCCCAGATTCGGGAGTCTTAGCAGAGCAGTACTCCAGGGATAACGGAACCCCAGTTTCAGCCGCTGACCTGACTTGGTCGTATGCTTCGTTCCTCACTGTTATTGCACGACGCAACTCGGCGATCCCGGCCCCCTGGATTCAAAAGGCCGGCAAGAGTATCCCGGATAGCTGTCAAACTACATCAGCAACTGGGCCATACAGTACGGCCACTAATACCGCCTGGCCTTCAGGTCTCACGAGTATATCTGGCGCTACGCCGACCTCGAACACCGTCACTGAAACTGCAACATCGACCACCACATCACCATCTGAGTGCGCTACCCCTGACTCAGTTGGCGTTACATTCAACGAAGTCGCCACGACGGGGGCTGGACAGAATATTTTCATAGTGGGCTCCATTCCTGAACTGGGTTCTTGGAACCCTGATTCTGCGATCGCCCTTTCTGCCGATAAATATACCGAGGATAAACACTTATGGTATGGAACGGTTATATTACCTTCTGGAGTGACGTTCGAGTATAAATATATTCGTCGGGAGGCAGATGACAGCATTATGTGGGAGAGTGACCCCAATCGTTCCTATACAGTGCCAAAGGGTTGTCATGTTTATACGGCGGTAAAGGAGGATAGTTGGCGTTGATAAGAAGCGAAGATATACTTTTACCCAGCTGAAATCCTGAGCGGTGGCTGGGAAAATCACTATTGAGGACGTGAATAATAAGCTCTATAAGGGGGTATATCAGATGAAAGATATGATATACATTTGGACCAAATCTTATCTCCACAATCAACAGATCAGAACCCATGGAAGCAGGAGTGTGGAATTAAGTATTTGAGGTTGCCGATGATACATACCGGCCGCTTATTGTTAATTAGTAAGGGACGAGGACGCGGAAAGGAGATGGATGCAAAGCCAGCGCCTTACCAGAAAGGGGAAATCGTATTAGCTTCGGATGCCTGCATGCAAGACAAATGTTCGTCCATTACCCAGCGCAAAATATGCTTTACTTAATTAGCCATTCCTTGGCCACAGAAAAAGGAGCTAAAAATATGGCTGACTGTTTCATTTTCCTCTTTGGCTACATTCCAAAGGAGCAATTCCTATTTTATGGCTTATTTTATATTCGAGTTAATATCAGAAAACCAGCCCGCTTCGAACCACCCAAGACTCTTGGCCATTCAACTCCCCATGCCCCTTCGAGTCTATCCAAGACAACAGTCCAATGGCCATGCCTAGTTAAAAGCCTCTCCAGTCTAGACATGTTTGACTCAGCAGGATGGACCTGATTCCGAATTTCCGTGCGCCATGACAACGTGGACACCGCTTTTTTACGAGTCCTGATGGAAGAGACGGCACGACGGGCTGGGGCGAATATATTTCAATTCGCCAAATCAGTCGATATGGACGTCTGCAACACATGCAAGCTCAACTCTAACTCGTATGGCGTCAGGAGTCGTCGTCTCTAAATAGTAAATCGTCCGTTTTGGTAATTCGAAAAATAAAGCTCGTTGGCGAACTGCCATTCCTGGCCTCTATGAACACGCCCAAAGCTGTTCAATGGTCCGCCTCACCACAGGCCCCATGGGCTTGCTTGCTAATGGCCAAGACTAAATTGCTAATGATATACAGATTTATCGACACTACGAACCAGGTGACATCGCATTCGTTTTGTCTTCACTGCTGCTAAAGGCATTAGATAATCTCCCCCCTGCCATTGACTACGGTGATACCAATGTCTTTTAAGGTGTTGAAGGAGTACATAACTTTACGAACCTGTCTCGTTTCTCTTTACTTTTAGAATTAACCTCTATCCTTTATATCCCCCCCTTCAAGAACCTCACCCCAGCAATCTTGAACTGCTTTGCAAATATCGATCCCCCTTACTTATCCTCTACCATCAATTTTTGGTCGAAATGTCATTCTCCGACTCTCTGTCATTACTGAATGCCAATCACGATCTATCCCAATCTGCGGAATGGTTACTGTCACCACCCAATAGCTTCATTCCGCAGCAGGACAGCAACGGAATAGGGCTAGTAAGTGTGCCATCAGCGGGGACCAGGCCCGAGACCGAGTTCAGGATGCGACAACGAGTATCCTTAGCTTGTCTTCCATGCCGTAACAGACATGTAAAATGCGATTCTGGATTGCCAACATGTTCCCGATGCAAGTTTGACGGCAGGCAATGCAAATACATGCAGTCCCGGCGAGGCGGGCACAATAAGATTGTTTCGCGTGATACCCGAAGTCCTACGGCAGCCACTCAGTCACCAGCCTCGAAAGCACCGGGATCAAATCATTCGTCTTCCGGAGAGCAAAACAACGCTACAGCAGACGATTCGGATAGTCTCAGCGCTACATTCGAGGTATCAGGAACCAATTATGGAAGCCCTTCATCGATCAATTCTGGAACCCCGGATCGACCCCTTGAGTGCTATTATTCCTTCTTCCATGAACCCCATCCAATGATTCTCCCGAGACAACAGTTTATGGCCCGACTGGAGTATGACGGCAAATCGCTGGAGGCTGTGGCTACAGTTATGAGATACATAGGATCGTTGTGCGGCCACTGTCCATTCCCAGAGTCATTCAAAGTCCAGGCTGAAAAACTGCTATTTTCCACACAACTACCGAAAAATGGGTATTCTGTGCAAGCGTTGGCTTTATATTCCATTGCTACTCACTGGAGTAATGAAAAGGTACGAGCTCGGGAAATATTGGATATTGCTAGTAGCTTGGCTTTGGAAATTGGCATGCATTCCCGACAGTTTGCCTATCAGTATGGTGAGGGGAACCCTGTTCTAGAGGAAAGTTGGAGGAGGACATGGTGGTTGTTATATGTCGTTGATTCGCTGTATGCGGGTATCCGTCACGCGCCAACGTTTGCCTTGTGGAGTGTGAATGCGGACGTTGAGCTTCCCTGTGAAGAAGAGGATTTCCATTCAGGGGTAAGTAACTCTAGAACACCACCCCAGAATGAGGACTCACCTTTCATAGAATATTCCGAAACCGAGAACTCTATTTGAATTTGACGATCGCGAATTCGATGCTGTTGACGTGGTATTTTCCTCGTTTGCGTATCTGGTCGACGCCGCTCGCATTCTAGGCACTGCTCTGGCGGTTGGTTCAGACGCCGGCAACCCTGTCGACCCAGCAGTGGACCATGCAGATTCTGGTCTTGTAGCATGGGCCTTCCATCTCCCTGATGTGAAGAAGGAGATGGTGACGAAAAAGGGGAAAGTGGATCCTATTCTGTTTCTAGCGCATATGTTGATCCAGACGTGAGTAAATAAATCCTGACTTTTCCATTATCAAAATATTCAATAATAATTTACAGAACAACGATCTATCTCCACCGCCCGAGATCAAAGCTTCTATACTGCTCCGCCGAAAACATATCCAAATGTGCCCCTCCTCCGCCCCCAGAGCGGCTCAGCCACGCGGCTCAAGAAGCATACCAGCTACACACCGTCAAAGTGCTAACCGCCGCCGAGAGGATCTCTAAACTCTTGGCCCTCCCGACCCCGCTAGTTAAGCAATCTCAGTTTATCATATGCATGGTTGCCCTCTCTGCAATCGCACAGCTATCCGCTTGCATCTTCGACACCAACATTGGCCAGAGCCGCGCTATCAAGGAGCGCATCCGGGTCAACATTGGTGCTCTAAAGGCCCACGAAAAGATCTGGCCTCTAGGCCGCAAAACTCTCTACGAGGTGAAATTGATTGCTAGGGAGGTTTTCGCGTTGCAGAAGCTGGATTTCTCTTCTATCTCTGACTTCGTGGTGGATTCGGGTGAGGTTTCAATGGACAATTCGGTGGTAGATGGGGGGTTCTCGATGTTGAATTTTGGGGAATCTTGCTTTGCGCTCCCACCAATGCCTTCGAATGCTGGGCCGGAGCAGGCATGACGAGGTGAAAATTTGGTTTTTTTTCCTCGTAATTCCTTCTAATATTCGTTCAATGTTTAATAATGTGCTCACGTCTCTCCTCCTGCCTTTGGAACTATCTTGACCTTGTTTCCCTTTATTAATTAATGACTTGCATGTTCCACTGCAACTGCCTTACAAAAACATTCCATATATAAATTATGCCTAGCAAAGTAGTCCATGGGATGAACCCTTTCCCTTATCGTAAGATCACTCATGCCAAATTGCCACAGGGATACCAAAAGTAAACATTGAAATGGAAACCAACAAACAATAAAATAAAGTATTGCGGATCAGACGCACGGTTGTCGGGTGTTGGAACCTTATTTTCGGGTAATGACGTCACAGTCCCCGCTGCCCGATACCCGCCTCGGCATCCCGGGATTATGTCATCCCGCCAAGTCTCCTGGATTCAACAACGTTATGTCCCAATTTAACTGCTTTATCATTGGTTTGGCTAGTTCATGTTTCTATACGAGTTGATTATGTATACTCTTGATTACCGGCTCGCCATGCATTCAAATCCTGTGCATTCCGGGATTGGTAGCTCACGGGAATCATTTGTATAGTCCAGGCATATGTGGAGCTCCGTGAAGCGGCTATCAGTTTCTGCTCTTCAAGGGCAAAGGTTTCCGAGCTAGCTGTTCCTTTCTCTAAGACCTTGGACGGCCAAGTTCAACTCGTATATAAAAGGTAGAGTTCCCCCTCAAGGATACCAAGTATGCTCCTAGCAGGAATATGTTTTCACGAAATACTTTTCTAAGCCATCAGACATCTATTGCAGCCAAGCTCTTCCGCTGCGAGATATCCGCAAACCGATTATTTACACCATCCCAATCATCTGCACTGCCATTCCATCAATTCAATATCCCAAATAAAAATCCTCTAAACCGAACCCTAGTCACAGCATCCAAATCCCACCCCGGCACCATGGCAAACAAACCAACACCCACCACCGCCCGCTCCCTCTGGCAAGATCTGGAAAAGGACACCCTCACCCTAATCCAATGCCCAATCCCCTCACCAAAACCAAACTCAGACCAACACCTCATCCGCGTCCACGCCACAGCCCTCTGCGCAAGGGAACTCCTCTGGCCCAAACTCTTCCCCGTCCCGGGCAAAGAGGAGATAATCCCCGGCTACGACCTAGCAGGGACCGTCGTAACCGCACCAGAATCCTCCCCCTTCGAACCGGGTGATCAAGTCTACGCCCGCACAAACTATGTACGTCCAGGCTGTGCCCGCGACTACACCATCGCCGAGACCTCTGAGCTGGCGAAGCGCCCTGGCAATCTCAGCTGGGCTGAGTCTGCTACTATCCCCCTGTCAGCGTTGACTGCATGGCAGGCATTGTTTGTTCAGGGGAAGCTAGGTGGACCTGATAATGAGGCCATTCGCGGAAAGAAGGTTTTCGTCACGGCTGCGTCGGGCGGGGTTGGATTGTGGGTTGTCCAGCTGGCGAAGATTGCGGGACTGCATGTCTCTGCATCGTGTGGGGCGGAGAATGAGGAGTTTGTAAAGGGGTTGGGAGCTGATGAAGTGGTTGATTATCGGAAGACGAGTATTACGGCTTGGGCTGCGGGGGATCAGGGGAGGAAGGTGGATTTGGTGATTGATTGTTTTGGAAACGATACGTTGGCGGATGCATGGGGGTGTGTTAAGGATGGGGGCAAGATTATTAGTATCGTGCAACCTCCTGGGGAGAAGAAGCCGGAGAGCTGTGTGGTGAAGGATGTGGAGAATTTCTTCTTTATTATGGAGCCGCATGGGGAGCAGTTGGCGAAAATTACGGAGTTGGTGGTGCAGGGGAAATGCCATGGAGTACTGGATAGTACATATCCTCTGGAGGAGTTTGAGAAAGCATTTGCCAGAGTGGACACTAGGCGTGCTAAGGGGAAGGTTGTTCTAAGTATCCAAGAGTGATTCGGGTATGCCCTGGGATTGAGCGTGATAGCGAGAGTATTTTGGTTTATGGCATGCTGGGGGTCGTGATTTCGGTTAGGGCTTATATCTAACGAAGTTATCAAGAATTGAAGAAACAGATGAATAATAACTGCTTCGAATTAACTAAATTGAAAATTTTGATGTTTCCGGGGTTCAATATCACAAGAAAGAGGACGTAATATTTGGGGTAATGCCTTGAGCCCCTTCCCCGTCTCTTCGTTCTAAACGTCTCCCCAATCCTCCCGAATCATCTGCGCACCCTTCTCACCTATCATAAAAACTGGCCCCTGAATATTCACATCAGGAAGTAGTGGAATGATACCAGAGTCCACAATGCGGAGATTCTGTATCCCATAAACTCTCAATCTCGGATCTACAACACCACCGGCTTCCAATGGCATCATCCGGGTTGTGGCCGAAGCATGCCAATTTGGAATCGTATTAGCCTTGATGTATTCGAATATGGCGTCATCATCGTCATTGCTGACTGCGGCCCCAGGACTGACTTCACCATTATTCGGACCAACAGTGAGAGACGACAGGGCTGGGTGGGCTAGAATTTTGCGGAGATATTTGAAGGATTGGATAGACATGATACGATCCACGGGATGGGAATAATACTGTTGATTTAATAAATTAGCCCAACACGTCCAACTTAGTCCTCTTTTTTGGTGAGAGGATAGAATACTATAAAGGAGTTTCCGCATACATTCGGATTGATGACGGGTCGATCACCCATTGAAGTGGACCTTAGCGTGACATTTCCCCGGGAAGCAGCCACCAGATTTGACGCTGTGAGCGAAATATAGGATGCAGTCTCTTCTGCTATGTAATAAGGCGTGGGTCCGGCGGGATAGAAAATCGATTCGTATAGATATTCGATGTGGGATCGATTTGTAAGCCCCATGGCAATAATATCATGCGCACCGATGGACTCTAGCTCAGCATCTGAGAGCATCTGGAAGCCATTGGTAATTCCTGAGGGAGCTGTGTACGGTCCGGTGAGATTGGTAAAGAATTCAGCTTGAGCTGCCTCTAGGTTGGCAGCTGTGGCTGCCATTTGCGTAGTTGAGAACTGTGGATGCACTGTGGCCATGATGCTAAAGACGCTGTGGTCGTCCAAGCTATTATTATAGTCAATATGTGTCGATTTTCTCGTTGATTTAGATATAGACACTTACTGTTGGCCAATATTCTCGTTGATCAGAACATGGTCGATACCAAATTTATCCAACTCTGACGTTGGCCCAATTCCCTACACGCAATCAGTAAATCTCTAGCTCAATTGTCAACAAGGGAATAGATACCGATATCATCAGAAGCTGGGGAGTATGAAAAGCCCCCATGCTTAAAATAACCTCCTTCCTTGCGTTGACAGTATGAAACAGACTCGTCGACTGGTCGATGAAAACTACGCCAGTCGCAATAATGGGCCCGCCATTATTTGAAGTAACAAGTTTTCTAACGGGAGCATCATGCAGCACCCTTAGGTTTGGTCGACCAGCGGCCTGTTTGTAAAAACTATCATAGGCAGAGCTTCGTTGATATTGACTATCAAGATTCCCTGTGCCTTGTTTGACCCCAGTGCTATTTCCCATGTTCTGGTCTTCGACAATGGGAATATTTGCAGCTTCGCAGGCTTTTATAAAGCCGACGCAGGATTCAGGTACATATCCCTGGAAGCCAATATCAAGAGGGCCGTCGGAATATCCCCTTGGGTCCCATGTTTCATAGCTCTGGTCAAACCCGGAGTGGGGATTCGGTGGGTTGAAGCGGGTGCTCTACCGATAACATTAGTTGAAGGTTCTGTTGTTATATAGATTTTATACTACCTTCACAAAGAGCGGCCAGACGTCATCCCAGCCCCATCCCGGATTTCCGAGTGTAACCCACTGGTCATAGACACTCGCACTTCCACGGCCGTAGAATAGACCATTAGTAACGCTGCTACCGCCCAGGCAATTGCCCCCTATATTATGTTAGCAAAAGTAGAGTAAACATTTATTATATCCATCTAATGCTAGGGATTCAAACACAGCCAGGGTTAAACATACGGTAGTAAGGAAGGATACGGCGGTTTAGAAATTCCTGCGGAGCAGTATAAAACGACCAGTCTATGGCAGAACCTATAGAGAAATTTAGCTTATATCAATCCGCGCAAAATCAAAACATATCATGACATACCTGCAAGAAACTGGTTACCGCCTGGAGTCTTATGTGCCGCAACAACATTTGGATCCGGGCCTGCTTCAAGGACAAGGACGGAGTGTTTGCCAGATTCAGACAGTCTGTTAGCTAGAACGAGACCGGCCGTACCGCCTGGGGATAAATTTAGAATCTATAGTTATGTGTTTGAATCTCAAAGGGCGGGTGTGAACAGTACGTACCTCCGCAGATGATGAAGTCATATTCGTTCTGAATACCTGCGCCTGTAGCGTTGGCGTACTTGATCGGAGTAGCATCAATTACACTGATCAAAAAGAAGTTTAGTAGTATTGCTGCTGCTTGTGCAGCTTTTCCTAGCGGTAAAAAGCGCTGCATCTTCTAGTGCTTTAGCCCGTTGAGTACTAGATATTGTTTGATAGCCGTTGAGTTTCTCTCCGCTCAACAGACTATTTTCCGCAGGATGCCGTACCATATATGAACGAGGTTCTCACACCCCCCTCGTAATTGCTGGGTCCTAGAACCTAAACATCACATAGACGACCACCTTCGTACTCAGATATACCAAACCATGTCTGAATTGTGGGAAACAGAGACAATGCACGATGATTTTGATTCGTAAATGACGCAACCATTTTCTCGGCACTGGCACGGTTCCTCTGGCCTCCAATCAAGCAGCGAAATAGTCACGGAGAGACATTTCAGCATTGCCAACTTTCCCTTCTCGTACCAAGAAAGCTAGAACCAGCGCCCATCCCGTAAATGCCCAATGTTCGAGACTTTGTCGTATGCCACGTCCTCTGTATTACTGATGTGTATCCCAATATGGTTGGGATGGAGCTGCAAGGAGTGGATGTGATTGACCACTGCCCACCCCAATGAGGCTCCATAGCAGACACAGAATCACCATCGAACGGTGTGATGGTGTGAATAAGTACGCAACCATAGCACGTTAAGGTGGGAACAAGAAATGCGTTGATAATAAGATGAGAAGTGTTGTTAGGAGAGCAGAAGAAGGAATTGACTTTTCTGTGGTGGATTTAAGGTTAAGTTTAGCCAGTGGGGCGGGGGAAGGAAGTGGGGCGTCCCAAATTTCCAACCTCAGCCCCCGACAACTTCTATATAATGACACCACAACCAACCAGCAACAGAACTTTGGGGGGAAAATATAATCCCTCAAAGAATCCCCCCCTTCGGCTCCTCAAAAACCAAATCCCTATACTCCTCATCAACCTGAATCAACGCCGCAAACCCCTCCCTCTCCACCGCCTCAGTATCAATCACAAACGTAGCCAATAGCGTCGCCGGCTCCGTCTTGCTCACATTCGCGCTAACCTTATGATGACAACCGGGCTTCTCTAACCAACTACCCCCAGCCTCGAAGACGCGGATGGGATCGTCGTTCATTTTGTTTTGTAATGTGCCGGAGATCAGGTAGGCGGAGACGGAGGCCACGCCGTGTCGGTGGGGTGGGGAGGCGGCGTTGGGTGGGAATTGGACGAGGACGCCGATGTGCGATTTGCCGGGGCTGTTGGTGAGTTTGTGGTGGTAGATTGGTTGGATGGTGGGGAGGGGGCGGCTGGGTGGGGGGTTGGGTGTTAGTAGGGAGTGACGGGGAGGGCGCGCTGGAGACAGCAGTCTTGCTCACGTTCGATCATATGGTTCTTCTTGAATAGTAGACATTGTGTGTGTAGATGCAATTATTTCTTAAATATCCTTCTTGTCTCTGAAAAAGTTCGGGCAATTATGATTTTGAATATTGTATTTATAATAAACCTGCTCGACCAGCAGCTCTCCCACCTTTATATAACCAACACCACAGGTGGCTCCCAATAGGGAAAAACCAAAACCCAAAAATCTAGCCCGATATACCCTTCGTTCTCCCCGATCCCCGGCAGATCACTGCCCTCCGGCTCTGACAAACCACCAAACCCTAAACCCACATACAAACATACCCATCAGCTTGAACCAACGTTCTAAACCACCCCTCATACTCCCCAGGTCCCCCTAGCAGCTTACTAATCCTTATGTAACCCCCATACATCCCCATCCAACCCACCAATCCATCTATCCATCCATCCCCACCAGCTCTAAAAAATCCCCTGGAAAAATTACATCATAAGGCGTCCCAGTTAGCACGTCATCAATACCCGATATACCCGCCCATATCTTCACCCAGGCGTGTTCAGGTAGGTATCCGACTGATGCATGCATGAATACCGGAGGGGAAGCTGAATTATACAGTCATATCGTGCATGGTGAGTTGGAGCTGGCCCGGGGTGGGTTTGGGGGCATGAAGTAGGATGTCGGGAACGATGAGGGGGTAAGGGAGAAAGAAAGAGAGTAGCATCCAACCTATCTATTCCCCTCTCTCCCCAACATTCCATAAAAATCAATCAATCTATCTATAAGAAATCATTCATTTTCTTTAAACTACGTTCTATTTCGATTTTTGCATTTTGGTAGTGTATCTCATGGATTCTATATCTCATTTCCCCGCGATCCCGTTTTATTTCCTTTTTTTCTTCTCTTTAGATAGTCTTCTCAATCATCTCAATGCCGTACTCCTCCTTGAGCGTCTTAATCAGAGGCGCGCAGATGTCCATGGTCATAGGAGCCAAGATGCCCTATTGAGAAAATTTCAACATTAGCAAAAATGCAACGGAAAAGAAACGCCAGTGAAAGAATAAACATACCTTCTCACTAATAGTCCCATCAAGCACCTGCTTAACCGCCACACCACACGGGATACCCACCAACTTCGCCATAGACGAGTACCCATTCGGATCACCATAATCGCACAACGTGCTCGTCCTCGTCTCCTTGGATCCATCCTTATGCTCAATCTCAAACTTATGCTGCAACATGACCAGATCGCGCTCGCCAGCCTCGTACTGCATCTTCTGCTCCAGCGTGGCGCATAGGGTATCCAGCGGGTTGCCTCGGGGCGTGATCTTCTCGTCGGAGAAGAGGCCGATCCAGCGGAGTCCGGAGAGGATGCGCTGCTGCTCCTCTGTGCTGGGGAAGTTGGCGCGGGAGGAGATGGCCGATTCGAGATCTGCTTCGTTGCTGGAGGTGGCGCCGAGGACCTGCTTGGTCGCTTCCTTCCAGGAGATAGGCGTCTTAAGGAAGTCCTGCTCCGCATCGCTTAGGAAGCCCATGTCGACGAGCGTGCGCACCATCTCGGGGAAGCCCTGGTATCTGAGCGTGCCGCGGATGACGGTCTGGGCTTCGGGGATCTGGTAGCGCTCCTTGTACGCGGTGGAGTCGCGGTTCGGGTACGCGACGAAGGCGAAGCCCGGGTAGATGTAGTAGGGCTTCGCGGTGCCCATGAGTTCGGTGCCCGAGACGGTCTCGATTTTGCCGTTGCGGAAGTATTTGGCGTCGTTGCGCAGGGCGAGGAGGACGCCCCGGCTCGACCAGGAGAATTTGTAGCCGAGGGGGTTGTCGGAGTCTTCGGGGGAGGGGAGACCGCCGCAGTAGGAGAGGAAGGAGGTGATTTTGCCTCCGGCCGCGTGGACCTAACTCCTTCATCAGAATGCCTCCGCATAACTCTGGCGTACGGGCTGTGTATAACGTACCTCGGAGATTGTCTTGACAGCATAAAGATGATCAATGCCCTAGCACATCACTCACATATCAGCCTAGCCATCCTCACAATAACCCCCCAACAACAAACATACAGGATCCAGGCCAATCTCATTCATAACCGTAATCCCAGCCTCCTTCGCCTCCTTCTCCAGCTCCATCATAGCCGGCGAGACATACGAAGTGGTAACGACATTCTTCTTGGTGCGGATAGCGCCCTTGATCACGGTAGCGTGGAAGGTGTATGGGATGAGGGAGATGACGAGGTCGACTTTTTCCAGCTCAGCGTCGAGGGCGGCGCTGTTTGTGACGTCGAGCGAGATGGCCTTTGTGTTCTTGATGCCGCCGGCGAGCTTCTTGGCGTTCTCAAGGGTGCGGCAGGCTGTTTATGTGTTAGTTAGGCCCGTGGTCTATCACTGTGGGGATATGTGCCGGCCTCCCCTCTCCCCGGTAGACGGAAATAAGAACAGAAAACATACCAACAGTAACCTCAACACCAGCATTGGCCAATACTTCAACGGTAGGCTTCGTAACTAAATATCCCAAACGAACCGCGCAAAAACGTCAATAAGCCGAACACCCAACCAAAAGCAAAAATAACAACTCCCCCCCCCCCAAGTCCCCCCTCTACTCAATCGACCGCTGTCAGGGTTTATAGATATACGGGGCAAAACGAACCGAAACCACTTCCCAGACTATAATAATCTCACAAAAATCAGCATCAGCCTCGATATCAACAATATATCACGCTCGTAAGAAAAAAAAAATCCCCCAAAAAAATCCAATAGTGGGGGGTTGGACCGCGGGGATAACAACACAACATCCCCCCAAAAAAGGAGTAACTTACAGCAGGACCTTCCGACCTTCAATTGGCTGAGGCATAGCTGTTGTAACTCAAGGACGACAGTATGGGGATATAAATCGGAAGAGGAGGGGGATATGGTGTTTGGCAGGGAAGAGAACTTGAAGTTTGTTGATGTTGAGTCAAGGACGATTGCATCAGATAGTTCCAGGTTAGCGGCTCCGACTGCGGAGTATCGCGTCACGTGAGTCGGGGGATTGTTCGGCATAATGGATAAGGGGGATGGATTATTTGGGTCAAGAAAAAAAAATATCTCTGTTGTTTATTGTATATATGCTGACATACAAGAAAAATAGGGTATATTGATTCTATCCTGTATATAGAAGATGACGGGGGAAAAAATAACACATCTCTCAACCCACCCCCCGCTTGGATAAATGACATGGGAAGAATTGAGGGTACCAGAATGCATACATAGTGAGGAAAGGAGGTATCGATCAGATGGATTGCACCAACAGCGTGGAAAGAAAAAGCAAAACGAAAGAAACAAAAAGGGGGGGGTCACCTAACATTATAACATCCGGTGAAGGAAGGGTAAGTAAAGAGCACAGCACAATCCGGAAAACGCCATATCTGCCACACATACAAAAATAAAAGAAAAAGCCAGCGACAAAAAGAACACACTAGATAAAACTCATGTATTCTTATACTTCCCGCCCGCGCCGTTTGCAATCGACTCGTGCGAGTTACGGGGACCGGGACCAACCCCGTCCTCCTCCTCACCACTACCACTGCCTACACCACCATTCCTGTTCCCCTGCTTGCGGATCCTCCACTGCCACTCCCACAGCACAGGCAGGAACCGCCAGAGATCGAAACTCGGCCACAGGGTTTCCAGGAACACAATCTCCGTGTTCTGATGGCACTGCCAGAGCATGAAGTCGCTTAGCCGTTCGACGCCGGAGGTGCGGACGAGGAGGTCTAGAGGTGGATTGCCGGCCGTGAGCATGTGGTCGTTTAGCGTTTGGGCGGTGATGGTTTCCGGCGATAGGAAGATGAGCTGGTCACTGTTGGGCGGGTAGCTGGTGTATGGTTCTGAGATGGGTGAGGATTTCTCTGCTGCCTCTTGTATTCCGCCGCTAGCGCTTCTCGCTTCCCGTTTCCCGCGCGAAGAAGTTTGCAGGGATGGGTCTGAGCTATTCCCATTAATATGAGACATTCCATTAAACATGCCGCTCTCCTTCTGAATGCTTTCCGCAATATGGTTCTCAGAAAACGCCCGCCGCGTCCCGCTTGGTATAGGCAACTCTGTCCGATCAAGCGGCGTACTATACTCAATAACCGTATTCCGGACTGCGGTTGTAATCTCATCTCGCGACGTGTAGGGGAAACAGATATTCAGAATCGCATCCCCGTTGCGAGAAGTCATCTCCACGGCTCGGTCAATAGCCTCCAGCACATCAGGCTTCACCAACTCCCGTCGTCCCAGGACCCGCACACTGGCACCGTACCGATCCAGTAGATCCCCATGTTGTGCCAGCTGAGACAGCTTCACCTTGGCCATATCCATCAACGCATCGACCTCGTATTTCGATCGTTTGAAGTTTTCGATGCTGAACGCGTATATCGTCACCACCTTGACGCCGGCCTTGTAGCATACTTCTAGAATCTAAATATAAACATTCCAGCGGTTAGCAAATCATCCAAAAAAAGAAAATTCCGGCCTCGCAACCCCATCATCAATCCCCAAAAGTCCTCGTCTCAACTCTAAACCCCAGACGGTAAAAAAGAAAAAAACCCACCTTCGCCAACGCCTCAAACCCCAAATTATGCCCCTCGACCTTCTCTATGCGATGATTGCGCGCGAACCGTCTGTTCCCGTCCATGACGAAGGCGACATGCTGCGGGATGGGCCCCTCGGTCAGGGCGCCGATGAGCAGCTCGCGCAGGTGGGACAGCGCCCACTCGATCGGGGGCGACGAGATGACCCACCGCCGCAGCTTCGAGAGGTGCATGGAGGATGCTGCCATGGTGTGGGTGTGTATGTGCCCGGGGGGCTGGTGGATGGGTGGGTAGGGAGGGAGGCGTGGAGGAGGTGTGGATGAGGCGGAGGGTTCGGGAGGGATGGGAGAGGGAGACTGCGGACTTTATGGCGGTCTTGATGGATGTTGGTTTGGTTCGGGGTATAAGTTATTGTAGACTGTTGGGAGGTGCGTTGGAGGCTTGCGATGGATAGACGGATAGATGGATGGATGGGGAGAACGAGCGACTGGTGATGACAAGGAGGGAGGCGGGGTTCAGTCGGGACCAAAATATCGAGGAGGAGGAGAGGATGGAATCTGGATAATTTATTCCTTCTTTCCCGCAGGATCTGTGGCGTTGGAGTAGTTGGGAGGTGAATAAATAAATCGTAGTAGGTGGTCTGGATGGTGTTGGTTTTGTTTCGTCCCAGGTCTCACGATAGCGTCGATAGGAGAATTATTTTTTTTTATCTGGCAAAAGAAAAGGAAAAGGACACGGGCAAGGGGACCAAGGTCACACCGGGGGATTTCTGAGTAAAAATAGGATATTAAAAAAGCAGGATGGAATTGCGTTCAAGATGCCACGGATATAAACAAGAAGCTCATCTCATCCCCGTCCGCTGGCTTTTTCTGTGGTTCTTGGTGCCACTAAATAACTAGAAGGACAGCCGGAGACAGGGGGCCCGATTATTTATCAAATCATTTATTTATTTATTTATACGCAGCACACAGATATCTATCAGCCACAAAAGAAAGACAGACACATAAATACCCAGATCAGGATCACAGCCATACATACAAACAGCCAAATAAACCATCCCGTTAAACAAGTACACACAACTCCGCTTGGCGCTGACGTCGCGGCTTCGTCTCAGGCTTGCTCGGGTCTCGGTTGCTAATGCGCCCCAACGCGGGCTTTTGGATTTCACATGGAACAGAAAGAAACCTTGGAAAGGCAGCGTGCCTTGGCCAGGCCGACTGACCGTGTTCAGCTCGGCATTCTGCTGCACGTCGCTGTTGCGGGGTTGGGACTTGGGGAATGCATCTCTATCCAGACACAATGATGAGTTACCAATGCCAGCAGATACTCCGTAGGACAACCTCAACTACTATTATTATTACACTATGTCATAGTTATCCAGTCTCTCCGGGATCAAGGATCTCCACTTCCCCCGCGCAGCGCCCCCTTCTTCGTGGTGCAGATTCGCAATCCCCCAGCCCAACGCCACACTGACCCCACGAATCATCATCAGGGTGAGAAACACCACAACGCCATGCCAGATTAGCAGTCTCCCAAAGTCCCAAAGCGAATATAGACAAGAAAAAGACAAACAGAGAGAAGCAACACACATGAAAGAGATACAGCAACAAGGGACAGTCACATATCTCTTGAACCCATTCCTCAACCAACCGTCCCGCCCTGCCCTCCAAAAAATACATCCGCGGTAAATATGGCCTTTTGGTCAAACAAACCCTTCCCACCCATTATGTAACACCTCACATATCCTTCCTATTCTCCTCACCCCCCGGACTCCCCGTCCCCGGAGAACTCCCAACCTCCCACCCAAAATCCTCACTCTGCTTCCTCCTCAACTGTCCACGCTCCTTCATCGCCCCCCGAATCCGCCTACTAACCTCATCAAAACTCTCCTGCGAATTCAACGTACTAAACGCCTTCAACGGCAGTCCGCCAGACCCCGCCAACCCACCACCCGAGCTGCTCCGGCTGCGGCTGCGGCTCGATGGCCGCGTGGAGAAGAACCCGATCCGGCTCAGGTCGTGGAAGTCTTCGTTGCCCAGGAGGTGGCTGGCCATGAAGGCCTGGCGGCGGCTGGGACGGGACGGCGATTCTGGCTCTGCCAGATCGTACTGGGGCTCCCTGCGCACGCTGGGTTGGTCGGGGAATAACGGTTGCTTGAGAGGGTCTGCGACGATCCTGTCCGAGTCGAAGTCCGGGAACATCTCTGGTCCCAGGGTGTTGATCAGTTCTGTCACCTCGTGCGAGAGTTTTGCTCTCCGGGCTCGTAATTTGACGAGCGTGTTGGCCGACGTCGGGTTCAGCGACAAGACAAGCGGCCGCAGGGATTTGAGAATGTCCATGCCGCTCTCACCGAAGCGCAATGCCGCAAAGGTAATCGACGGGAAGATCCAAACCCCAAATATCACTATCATCCAGAGCGGGACCCATTCGGGAACATACCCCTGAATACGGTTCCGATAGGTCCAGTAGGTTAGAAGGATAGTGTAAAACGCATATAGGAGTGGTGCAAATGCCAACGCGACCAGTAGCTTCCAAGTGGCCATGACATCACGGCCTTGGATCTTGACGCTGGATGCTGCTAGCGCTTCCTTTGATTTTTTGATCGAAATCATCTTGGTAGCTACGAAAACCGGCGCAAAAAGGACGAGGCCGGGCAGCGTCCCAACTGACATGACAAACAGCTTTCCAAGGCGGTATATGAGAGTCGAGACCACCTTTATGATGGAAAACTTGGCATATTCTACTTGATGATCGCGGATCCCAAGGAGCCACAATTGTTTATTGTAGTCCATGACGGATTTCTTAAGGCTGACAATTCTAGGATCGTCTTTGTAGTGGGCATACCCCTTTACCAGCCGGCGGTTCAGTTCTACAACCATGGGGAGTGGAAGTTTCTTTCCGGCCGGGTTGTACAGCCGTCTTGCCGCGTGGATTAACTGCACGCATGTTAATAGGTTGTTTTCAGCACCAAAAAGGACGAGTACGAACCATGAGTGTTTCGTAATCAGGCCCAACGACGGTAACCGCGACAAGGGACTGATATATGGTGTCCAACAAGCTACCCACAGCTTCACGTCTTTTGCCGTCTTTGTACATTTGGACGAGCTCGGGCGATATCTCGATCGGGTTTCCAAACTCCACTACGGCGCGGGAGCGGAACTTGTGAGCATGGAAATAATTCATACCACAGGGTACGATTTTTACTCCGCAGTCGGGATTCCGAGCCATGGCCCCTAGAGCCATCAACGCGACGCCAGCTACAGGAATACATCAGCTCTGTTCTGCACGACAAATGGAACCACCAATACGATACCTTTCAGAGGAAGCAGATTGGGTCTGTCATGACTACCACCCTCTGGGAAAATGCCAACACAGCCTCCCGCATTCAGCGTGTCAAATACAGCATTATACACGTGTGTCTGGTCAACATGGGGAGCAACTTTGAACTTCGAGCCTTTGAAGCCAGAGAGGTCCTGGTCGGCAGCATTTCCCGTGAATTTCAAATCATCCGAGATATCCGTTCGACCCGTGAGCTGATACAAGGCGTCCTTGTGCGTGAAAGGATGTTTCAAAACAATCTCCTCTGGGCCCCGAATTTCCCCAATGTCGGTGCTATGGGCCTGGCCATTTATCGTCGGGAGAGCAATCGTGCCGCCAACTTCAAATCCTGGGCCGTCGAATTTGGTATCTACACCTCTAAGCAGCTTAGGGTTCTCGACTGGGTCGGGCAAGTATATCGTTCCCTGGCCCGGTTTCATGTTATCCATAGCTCTAGCCACCGGCAGGGCGCCAGCAGCGCGGGCTGATAGCCCGACGAATTTCCTTTTAAAAGATTTCTCGGCGATGAGGAAGGCGATGCGGCGGTTAAGTTCTGTTCGAGCAACGCGCATCAAAACCAGGGAATCCACGAACTATACAGAAATAAGCCATAATCAGTCAGCAGATATCCCTTGTATACAACTCAAATATAGGTTGTGGAACGTACCTGGTTTGCATGAGGTGCAGCGACCAGAATTATAGGGCCTCTCTTCGGGACCTTCCATGATCCACGAGGGTGCACTTCTCTGAAGAAGAGATCGATAAGGACGGAAAACAACCACAGCACCAAATCGTACAGCCACCCGATCATCGGGTTGAGAGATTTCTGAGCCATCCTTTAATGTAACTTGACCGCTGACACCAAATTTATCATATAAAAGTCAGTGTAATCACGGCCTTCCCACGATAACGATCGTGGGCAGTATGTGGAACAAAGTATGGTGGAGTAGCTTGGGGTAGCTACTTGGGACTGAGGCGGAAGGTATGTACGGACGGGGACAGTGGAGGACTGGTTAGAAGGAGTATCGAAAGGCGATTGAATGTGCTATTAACAGAGGATTAATCGGAGGGACACAAGGTCTATAGCTATACGAGTATCAACGATAGCGGGGTGGATGCCCGCAGCAGCATGTTTCGCAGGAGATGTCCCATGGACAACGCGGGATAGTTATGCTCAATAACTGGAGCCGTCAAACTGAGCAGGAGAGGGATAGCACCAGCATCGTCGTCATCATCATCATCATCACAGACCGTCCGGACAATGGCGGAGTGTTCGCATCGATGACGGAACCCTATATCGGATGGGCTGAGGGCGGAACCTGCAGGAGGGGAGCCGCCCTAACGCAATGCGGCTAGCCTCTACCCAGGCCCATGTTCGACGCTCTTATTAGAGATTCTTCCTTTCTCTCGGGTTTAGCACTTTGTACATAACCCTTTGATAGTTCCAATTGATTGAGCTTCCTTACACACAGCTATGCCAGGCCTTTCGCCCTGCAGGTCCATGACAAATAACTTTGACCATTTCTCCACGAACACGTCATATTGAACTACACTGGCAGCTAAATGATCTATGCCCAAAAATGATCCTTTAAGATAAATTATGTGTTGGGATATCACAGGCAATTGGGCTGGATTCTTGAGCGGAGTGGGGCCTAGCTGTGAGAGCTATTCATTGGTTTCGTCCCAGGATATATCCAAACCAACCTACATCCAGTGCCTACATTGGAGTTTAGAAGGGATGCAAAGATATCAGCATTCTAAATACCCACTCTCAAGAATCTCAGGCACAGTCAAGCGTGCATTCGGATCGGGGTTTAAGACCCCAACTAAGAATTGGACGTCTTCACCAGCAACGCCCTTCTCAACCATTTCATTTGCCCACATATACGCTTCTTCTGGCTGTGGTGAAGGTAACTTTTTGGCACACCCCTCGTCCTCAGCATAGAATGGAATGGAGGCCAGGTCAAAGTCAATTGCAAGTTTGTTGCGGACAGCCGTCGTCTTGTCCTCCAAGGTTCCTGTGGAGATCGAATCGTACATTCCTGGTGATTCGGGATCGACTTTGGCTTGAAGCAATTGGGCCAGCTATGATAAGAGTAGTTAGTCAAATAGTTCAACGAAGCCCTGAATTTAGGAACACTGACAATTATCCCCCATGACCAAACATCTGTGCTCTGAGTCCATGATTTCCCAAAGTGGACTTCAGGGCTCCGGTATGTTAGGGAGGTTACTTCTGTGGTAGATGGCTTGGTGACTATGAAAGAAGGTCAGGAGTGTTTCAAAACAAAATAATCTCAAAGGAGAGTTAACATACTGGAACCACAGTCAGCAAGTCTGACAATGAGTTCCTGGATATTTTCGCTTGGCTTTGAGTGGTTAAATCCACCGAGGGCGACATTCTCCATTTTCAGATCTGGAGCAAGTATGAGTAAGTTACACTAGGACAAGATTTCAGAACTTCCCCCTTACCAGTATAAACCAGCCCCTTCATGTGAACTGTATAGATGCCTAAGAGAACACCTTTCATAATCCATTTGATCTCCTTTGTACTGAACGGCCTTGCATTCCGCGCTTCCCAAAGGGAGTCCGTAAACGCCTCGAGAACCATCATCGGTCCACCAGGTTCTGAATCAGGAATGAAATCGACAAGTTTCCGAATCATTGGATCTTTCTCGAAAAGCCTCTGCATCTCCAGTTCATGCTCGAATGCAAGTAACGCGTCGGAGAGTGACTCCCTAGCTTTACTAATAGTCTCATCATCAGGCGGCTGTTTAACAACATACTCGGCGGTATCGTTGGAATCATCAACGGCGAGCCATACATTAGGCCTTTTGCCGCGAATCTGCGTTCCCAAAGGACGGACAAGTCGGTATCTGGTTCCCTTCTCCCCCTGGCAAGCCAACCCTGGGGATACCATGCTAGAAAGTGGTGCGCAGAACGATGCGAGGGGCGCTGTGAGCGAGGACGCCTGGGGACGGGTTGTAACTAGAAGCAGAGGCTTGAGGGGGAGGCGCGCAAAATATTGATATGGGCGTCGCATTTTGTCGCGGGTGATTTAAACAGCAAGGACAGCATCCATGGACGCTTGACCGGCACATTCGAGGGAGGCCCGGCGCCTCGCCCTGAAGGCCGTGAGTCCGCTCTTAACTAGCCAAGCTAACTAAGTGGCGTTCGGGCGCCAAAGATGCTTGGCGGGGACCCCAACCGCATTGGTTCTTCGACTGAATCCAATCTCATCTCGTTCCTTTTTGTGATGTCGCTTGAGCGTGATAAAAATAACTCGACCTTTTTCCGACAATGGACTCCCCTCTCAGCGCTAAGCAGGACGGATTTTTATGCGCTTCCCAAAGTTACGACGCTTGGCACCATGGGGGTCGCCATCGTTCGAGGTCGGATATCCAATGCTTCGTCTTCCTAGCCCAACTCTCAACTAAGGGTTGCTTGAGATTGGTTTGCCTCGCTATGAGCTTGCATCAATACAGCGAGCTCCAAGTAATAGTCTCCTCCGTATGCACTACGGAGTACTGCCTGACATGCAGAAGAGAGTGATTGATTGGATAGGATTCGAATTCCTCCGATCTTCAGTGAAAGGACAAATGAAATTGCAACCAAGGATTTGGGCTATGGATTATCGACCATCCATATTTTGATATCCCGAAGCAGATTCCATGGCAGCGCTTAGCAACCTGTGAGAAACGAGCGCAAGATGTTGTCTCCAAAGCAGCATATAAACCCCATACAATCCTCGAGATTTTCGAAAAGGAAACACGCAGAATCCAGTGCCAGCCTTTGATCGATCCTTATTGAGTTCAATTCTCCATTATTTCCTTGAAAACATATTCACTACTTCTATATCAGCCTTTCCCCATTCAAAACATGTCCGGGTCAAAGGTTTTCCTTCGCAAACTTCCCTGTGGTCTTAATCTCTACTATCGTGCAACGGCCGTCGATGGGACATGGCGTCGACTCGTCCCCAGTGATGACTATTTCTCCTTGACTGTTGGTAATAGAATCAACGATGAGGCCACCCGTCATATGGCCCAAGTCCAAGCGAAAACCGGCAACGCTCCTGTGGACGCTGTTATCGAGTAAGTTGCATCTTCAAAGTTTATATGATTCATTTTCTCATTGAATACAGGGGCCCTTTCCATGATAGCCCAAGCGATCAATACAGTCATGCTGGAGTGGTTTATGAGGACGGGAACGGAAACCACCTAACCAAGAAGCATGTCACTGAAAAACCAGAAGAGCAGGCTCTTGTCAGTTTACACTATACCCAGCCCTTTCTTGATACGCCTCCTAACACCGTGTTAGAGTGATGATCGGAAGAAGTAATGTCCTCTTATCTCTCGCGGAATTTTTCTTTAAAACAAGGACAATGCACGGGTTTGAAAGCTGCTCCTTTGGGCGCTCTTATGGGGGCTAGCACATTTATGTATGATCTAGTTCTGCTGGCACAGAACTTGATATTGAAAGAATGTGAGATATGGATGTTGACAGTTTGCAATGCTTTCATTGGTTTACTTTTGCTGATTTTGTATGTTCTTTGCTTTCCATTCTTTGTTTTCATTCCTTTCTTTTCTTAAAATGTATGTCCATTTAAAACAACACTTTGCCCAGGTAATCACTCATATTGTTGACTCTGAGGAGTCCTATCTAATGGGATGCTAAACTGGCACATAAGTACCTTGACACAGAATGGATCAAGTTAGTCATAGCAGTAGCCATAGAATAAAATTGGTTACTGAAGTAAGAATGACAAAGCTTTAGTAATATTTTATAATACCTACAGTATTAAAGATATGATTCAATTGACCTTAGTGATAGTGGACATTAGTTCTCTGTTATTCTCCTGTCTCTGTCTCAATTAAAGCCATAAAATCGATGTTAAGGGGAGTTTTCATCCAAAGTCAAACATATTTACAATTATGTGAACTGCCTTCATCTTATCATGCATCTTTTCTAATAGAGTTTGTGGTGAGCATGCATTTAGCCAGATAATACTGCAGCTTCTTTTGGTTACATTATCTCTCCTTGGTGTGTCTGGAGGACTCCCAGAAGCAAGTCCATCAGGTAAACATATTATCCATAGTAGAAGGAAGCAGAGACCATATAGAAATATAGTAACTAGTATGAAAAGAGTTGAGACACTGTTACTAAATGAAAGTAAACAAAGCCTAGAGAGGAGAAACACTTAAAAGGAGCAAAAGATGCTGGATTTATACATTTAAAGGAGCAGAGAACTACCACCAATGAAGTTAAGCATAAGTTAAGATAGTGTGTGAGTGAGACTGCCACAGATCTTCATATGAAGCAATTGCGCCAATTACCTACACAGCAACCTGCTCACCAGGCTTATCAACGAGCAGAGAGGAGACGTTGGAATATACACCTACCCCTTAGATACACGCATCGCATCTCATTCTCTGTCCAGGAAGATATCTAGGACATTTACCAACAAAAGGAAAAATAAAAAGAACGAGGATGCCTCTTATGCAGTTTGATCATCAGTGGAATAATCTCGCCCTTGTAAACGGGCCCGTCTCCTGTGCTTAATCAGACATACTCCACGAGGGTGGGAACGTCTGGAAGACGAAGCTTCGGTTTCCAACAAATACTACGTACGAGACTACGCAGTGGAAAAAAAGAACTATCTTTGAGCGGCTTGAGAGTGATATTCCCACTGCTACTAGTGCTCCTCGACTGATAAAGTCGATCTGGGTGGGCTAAATGAGCCCCCTTGGACGATAAAGGTTGTCGCTTCAGCCTTAGAATAGAACTAAACGGGGAACGCCTTTGATCATTGCTGTGTGTGCAAGACTCCGTAGATGCTTCTTTCACGACTTGAGTGAGGATCACTCCATACGATCCTATGATCGACAAGGAGCTGCCCCTGGACTCCTCGCTTGCCGTTCTGGAACTCCTGACTTGGATTTGTGTCCATCATTATTCATTCATTGTCTTATTACATTATATAGTTGTATACACGAGCCAACTAACACCCACTCATCTCCAAAATACATATTAAAAAATAATCCCCCAATCAAGACCGACCCTCCGCCTGCTCCGCAACCCTCAACTTCTCCAAAAGCACCCTATTCCGCTCCCCCCACTCCCCCACCCACTCCTCATCCCTCTCCGCCACCGCCCTCTCCACCAACACCTGACTCTCCACCTCAATCCTCCGCATGCGCTCCATAAGATGCCTATCCCGATGCTTCCACCTCATCTCCCACAAATCCTCCACCTCATTCTTCGCCTTCTCAATACCCCTCGTAAACCCTTCCTGCAACGTCTCCAGCCGCTTACGCAAGTCATCGATCGTGAAGTCCCGCGACCTGAGCTCCGTGCGATACACCTGGTCGATCTCATTGAGCCGCTCACGCATCGCGGCTAGTTCCTGGTCCCGTGCGTGCAGTGCCTTGCGGTGGTCCCGGTCGATGCTGCGGATTAGCCGGGTGTAGTGGATGCTGATGTCGTTTTCGTCTTCCATGGGTGGTGGGCGGGCGGTGGTGTCGTCGGCGTGGGATTCTTCGATCTCGGCGGGGCTTTGGGGCATGGCGAGGGCTAGGTTTGGATATATTGTTGGGAGTGAGGTGCGGCGTTGATCCATGGTGGCGGTGTTGTTGCTGTTTGGGGAGAGGTGAGTTGCTGATGATGATTGCCATGGGTGGTTGGCGAAGACGATGGGAGTTGTGGGGTTGCGGGATGTAAAGATTGGCGATTGCGAGCGTTTCTTGCGCAGCGTATTAAAGCTCGGACCGGCTGATTGGATAATCTGTGGCCCCGGGTCTTGTTCTTGGTCCGTCGAGCTGCCAAATCTCCCATCAGACAGAGCCGTGAAGAGTCGGGGAAGACGGACGCCATTCCGTCGGCGGAGTCGGGGGTTTGCGTCTTTAGTATTGCGATAGTGCGGATTCATGTGGTCTGGAATGTTACCTTGCGAAACGGAGCGTCGTTTGGGGATTACTGAAATCCGTTCTGGCCCTGGGTTGAAGGATGGGGTGCGAAAGACACGCTGTTCTTCCCGTGTCTCTGATGTATTATATTTCCGGGCGCTCGGTAGGTTTGATAGATCAAGCATGGAATTCGAGTTGGGCAGACCCAATGAAGTCTGCTGCGGCTCCCGGTTCAGAAATCTAGATCTCAGTGACGTGCTTGATGATTGCCGGCGATGTCGTGGCTTATCTGATGATAGAAAGGGGATATGAAAACGACTTCTCGGCGTGGCCGGTGCGGCCGGTGCAGCAGTGGGTGTCGTGGGCTCCCGAACCCATGGCCGCGATGGATTGCTAGCAGCAGGTTCAACGCGGGTTGTAGGGACAGGAGTAGGAGCCGGCTCCGTCTCAACATGTCCACTACCACCGCCGGACTGGGGATACGGCGGCACCGGCGGCGAATACGGAGGCAAATCACTATCCGTGGACACGGATATCTTCGATGCATCTCGATTGATATGGAACAACCGCCCGCCCAACACAAGATCAACGCTGCGTGCACTCCGCATACTGCGTGCGTCATCTTGCAAGGTGGCAATGGTTGAGCTGGTCATTGTCGAGATGATGCTGGAGGCACGGCTGGGGCGGACTCCAAGTGCCGCTGGCATTTCGGCAGCTTGGGTAGGCGTGGTAGGGGTTGGCGGACATGATGTTTCTCTTTGGTCCGATACTAGCGGAGATTGTGATGCCGCGGCTGTGGTAGTGGCAGTAGGAGTGGTGGTTATTGAGGAGGAGCCAAAGAATCTGCTGAAGAATTGGGATCCCGGTCCCGCTGGCTCTTGCGGGGTGATTCGGTGGGGTGGGACTGGAGTCTCTGGGCGGGAAGTGCCTGGGTCTTCCATTTCGTTGTTTAGGATGGACGATAGGATGCTGGTATAGGCTTGCTCGAGGTTGTTTTTGCTAATTTTTGTTAGTTTATTTGTCTTTATTTGCCTCCTCAGGTCAATTCGCACTTCTCTCTGGGCTGTGAAGTATACTAGTATCTGTTATCACGCTCCCAGGGCACAAAGTATGTAGCGGCTGGTTCGGGGCGTGTTCACAGATCTCAACGAATGATCAAAAACTATGTTCCAGTTCGAGTTTTTCAATTTGAAAAGATTGACTTTCTGGATTGACTTGTCAGGCCATAACATGCTGGGGTTCAATTCGTGGTCTGCAACGAATGTAACCACAGCTAAAGAGGGCTGCGAAGCATAGTGGGCTCGATTCGCACAGCTTAGATGGCGATATTTGGCCAAAAGTATTCGAACAGCCAGATAAACGACAGAGAGAAGAAAGAATATTCCAAGAAGTGTTTCTCAGTCTCAAGCTCCTGACAGCCCAAGAAGCAGTTGAATTAACCCCTCGCCACAACGAAACAAAACAAGCGATGACGTTGGAGAAAGCTTTGAGGACAGAAATCTCCGCCGAGCTGCACAGGCAACGAGAAACTCAGCTGCGTGGGGGCTGAGCAGTTCTCTGCCATGCAAGGCTAGCAGGACGCCAGCGCAACAGATCCCCATCACTGCGGCTGCACAGCGAGGGATGGCTCGAGTATGCTGCTGCTGGTTGGCTCGACCGTAATTCAAACGCGAGGTTTCGATGCATCAATCATCAGGCGGCATCATCGTCTGCCCTGACGGCTAACTACGGGCGGGTTTTGGAGATGTCTGGTGTCCGGACAGCGGGTGATGTTCGAAGCTAGATTCAGGCTAAATATTTAACTACAAGCTCAGGCACCATCATTCCTTCGAGATGCTGGGGATGGATGTCAAGCAAAAAAGAAATCTGCCAATTGACACAACGAGACTGCGCAGTGACATCAGATGATCAACGTCGGATGCTTTATTTGGGCCTGAGACATGCATACATAAATACGTCCCCGTGTCAAGATGTCAGGATATAGGTATCCCAATTGTTCCTTGAAGAACTGCCCAGTTATCAGCCCTGTTTCTTCCTTTGCAGTTATTTACTTCTTATTGGGACCGGCCGATGCATGTCTCGAAGCCAGTCCTTTCCTCTCCTTTTGGCTTGCCTCAGATGGTACCCTTCTCGGTGGTTGTACTGTACATGTATGTACATACAATGCAGCAAAAGCGTTAAAAGTCAAAAACTGTTTCCTGCGTTCCACGAGATGAATACGTTATTGCTATTTTACTTCCGCCTATTTATCCCAGATTCATATACTGATTTCGCGATAAGGTTCAACACGCGGCACATAGTTACCTCCCTACACAGGTATTCTGATGTTGACCTTATATACATCCCCCCTTGAAAGAGGAACCTCTTCTATTTCGAGTAATTCGCATTTCTTTACTACCTTGGAATTCTATGCACAATTGGACCTTATAGCTCTATAATAGTAACTTTTTCTCCCACTTGGCTGATTTGAAGACGGATCACCCAACCGACACCCACATACATCTATCTGCCATCAAAACGAGCCGCTTAAAGCGGATGCTCCTCAGCAAACTTCTTCGCCGCCGCCTTGACAGCCTCCTGTCCCAACTCACCAAAGATATCAAAGCCCCAGTGCGCCGGCACATTGTACCTATTGTGGCATTCGAGAGCATCCAGCTTCTTTATCGCGTCTTCGGGGATTTGGAAATCTATGCCGCCGGATCAGTATAATTTGAACCCCGTCTGCTTGAAGGATGACAATGCATGGACTATATATATATATATACCTTTAAAATTATCCACGATTCTCGACGGCGTGACGCTCTTTGGAAGAACGATTGTATCACGCTGCACGGCCCAGTGGATGAGCAACAGGGCTGGCGAAATTCCCAGTTCGCTGGCGAGACCGGTGACGACGGGGTGGTCGAGGATTCTTTAAATATGGAAAACAGCTGTTAGTTAAAAAAGGGACCCGTGAAATTTAACACCGATGAAAGAATGCTGCCAGTTCGTATTTCTTACCGTGGCTTCCCATATGTATTGTTCCCCAGGGGACTATAAGCTTGGACAAAGATATTGTTGTCTTTGAGGAACTTGGTCAATTCTTGCTGTTGTAGCATGGGATGTGCTTCGATCTGGTTGACGGCTGGTGGAATCTTCGCGCTGTTCATTCATACCATTAGTGAGTATCAGTCAATCACCCGCTCAGATCACACAGAGTACGGTCCTTTCTTCAAAAAAAAAAAAAAAAAAGAGAGAAAAGAAAAAGAAAAACCTACAACGAAAGCACCTCCTTAACCCTCTCCAACGTAAAGTTACTAATCCCAATACTCCTCACCTTCCCCTTCTCCACCATCCTCTCCATCTCCCTCCACGTCTCCCGCACATCCACCTCATCCAGCTGATATATCCCCGTCACAGGGTCGCGTGGAGTATACTTCTCACCAGCCTTGAAGCACACGGGCCAATGGATCAGATACAGATCCAGATACGGAGTCTGCAGATCCCTGAGGGTGCGGTCAAGCGCGGGCTCGACATCCTCGGCGTGGTGGCAGTTATTCCATAGCTTGGAGGTGAGGAAGATTTGCTCGCGGGGCACGCCGGAGGCGATGATGCCCCGGCCAACTTCTTCTTCGTTTAGGTAGATGGCCGCCCCGTCGATGTGGCGGTAGCCGGCTTTGAGGGCGACTTCGACGGCTTTTTCTACTTCGTTGGGTTTGGAGAGCTGGATGGTTTTATTAGAATATGTTTCGACTGAAGAGGGTTGGGAGAGACGAACCCAAGTCCCAAGCCCAATGGCGGGGATCTTATAGCCAGAGTTCAATGTGTATGATTTGGTCGTCATATTGGCTTTGTTTAGCATCTTTAGAATGAACCGTTCGTAGATATGTAAATGAAAAAAAAAAAAAAAAAACCTCAAGATAATACAGTAGTTTTGATGCGGACTATAACTTCTCAGGCCTCAAAGCAGGAAAATAAATAAGCAGATGATAAATAATACAGATGGTTGTGTGTGTACAGCACTAATGCAGAGGTGTTGGCAACCCCCCCACGAAAATATAATTTGGTGGGGGTTACCGATAGTTACTTCTGCGGAGAGACCGTACTGCAGCACTCAAAACCGGAGCAGAAAAGCGATTCAACGCCGCTTCACCCAAACCCCCACGGCTCTTATTAAGTAGTTATCATTTCAAACAGATCGATCCCTTGTCATTCTAATGCCCTTTTGCTACCCACATCCCCCCGGAGGGAATGATATGTATCAATAGGGCGCGGGCGGGGTAAAATGGCCAAACGGATATTTCCCAACAGCGCCTCCTGTGACTTTTAACAAAAAGTCATTGGAGACTTCATCCCTGTCCGGTTATTTGAATTATGTTGTTCTGAATGGCTGTTTGAGAAATAGATATTTTGTCGAAAGATCACTGGTTGCCATCGGGTGCTCCTTGCCGTGTTGGAGTTTTTTCCACCAACGGGATGTCAGGAAGTTTATTAGTATCAGCATTGGGAAGCATTAGTGGTTTGATAAACAGTTATTCAAAGAGAACGATTTACAGGAAATCTGCGTCTCTAGACAGCAAAATATAAATTCAATCTGCTATGAATATTAATCAGATCCCCTCCTTGCAAAACCACTCCATCTCATTCAATCCTGGGCTCCCACCTATCCACGAAGCCAACCACTTGGTTCGATAATATCCCTCACTCCTTTCTCTTCGAGGGCACAACCTTCTGCATTGCGGCACCAGCAATGAAATGGTCCTTGGCGCGAGAGAAGTAATCATCGGGATCGAAGCTCAAATTTGGCGCGGAACCGATGTCGAATTCATGGACGGTACGTGAGATCACGGATCACAGTTCCCTCATGGCTAGACTCTTTCCAGTGCAGTTATACGGCCCGGTTATGAAAAGCATGAGTGTCTTGCGTTTAAGAACTAATTTGGGCTGAGTGGACCTCCCCTATGAGGAACTCGTTGGGCCCGACGAAGTTTCATGCGTTTCATGCGTCTATAATGGTCGCGCGTATAAGTAAGGTGTCAAATATTAATACGAAAACCGGGAGCGGAAGGATGACGAAAGCCAAAAGGGCTGGGCTTAGTCCTACCCTGATGAACCTGATAAGGAGGGATCGAAATAATAAGGGAGTGTGGTGTCGCTGATAGTCATCCGCTGAGGGGGGTTTTCCGCTGGGATGAGAAATAAAGTGTGGCACTGATAAGAAGTCTCAGGTTGCATGCACCTGTGCGGCCCAGTCTCGTACTGGAAGAGCCCACTGATCTGTGCCGACGATCCCATCCAATGGGGGAATAGATCAAAAGCTTACGCTCTCTTTCCTCTCAAGGAAAGATGCTGGGCTGGGTCTGGTGGGCAAAGAATCCATTTCACAACTTTCTGGGTGGTAGTCTTGTCATAGCAAGACATGCTGAGATCATATGAAGCCCGAAGTGTGAACGTGAGAGAGGTGTATGGGTCAGACGGATTGCAGGTTGCTTGAACCACACGTACTTTCCCGGGAATAAAGGTCACAATTGTGGCCAAGAGGAATGTCAGCATTTGCATGCCATGTAAAAAAAGGGAAAGTGTGATGATAAACATACAGTTAAAGGACCACCTGGGTATGTTAACTTCGGTTTTGTGTATCCATATTTCAGGGGATCCCAGTGTACTTCATTCATCTGGCGGTAAAATATGGCGGTGATCCCCATAATTTCACTTCGAAGAAGATAATTCTTGCCATTCTTGTGTTGCTCCAATGGTGAGTGATCCCGGATCATGAAGCTCCAGTGATCCCAACGGTGTTGAAAGAGACGATCCGCAAGAACACGGCGGTGGCCATTAGCGACCAAGCCTCGACCGAGGATGGAAAACAAAGGGCCACCAACCCTAAGGGGGGAGAGATATGGTAAGACACAAACAGCCATGAAAATGGACAAGAAAAGCTAGAACAACAAAGGATTTCTTCTCTTACTGTTCTCCAGGGGTGATTGAAGCTTCTTTTTTCAAGTCATCAATGGTCACCCCCATCCAACCAGTCCAACCGTAGTCTGCCGGTGAGCTCACATCATTAACACCTGGAGAGTTGATTCTTGCACAGTTCTGGATGGCGTTTTCAAGAGCAGGTAATGTTGGAAAATCAACATTTTCTTCTGTGGTTTCCTTGCAAACAACTTTCAGGTCTGATGTTTTTTGCAGCCAGCTGAAGAAGAACAGGTCTGATGGGTAGGACCAGTACTGATCAAAGAGCTCAGGCATCAGATCACTAAACTCGCGCGGGTGCAAAAAGGGCTCGTAGGACTTGATGGGTTCCATGATGGTAGTTGCTGGTGCTGATGTTTGATGTTTTAATGTAGAGTTGACCTTTTGGTGTTTGATGCGAAGTTTTGAAGATCTCCAAGGTTAGGCAGCAGTCCAGCACGTGACTTTACTCCTCTTTTGCTCCCGTCCTCGCTTTCCTTTCCTTCTCCACCGATGTCAGCATAGCACCTTTTTGCGTCAAATTCTGTATGTACATACAATAAGTCCTAGCCTACCTCCATTTTATATTTGACTTGAAGAGAACTGAAAGTTATCTGGGCTAGCCTACCCCGTAAAGTGGGTCTTCGAAGCTTGTACAAGCTTTAAGTTCAAATCGTCCTTCTATTCTTTGGGAATGGCGGAGGTTCCGAGGCGGAGGCGGAAGGCGGTTGATGGGCTGGATAAGCTTCCAACCACTGAACAGGAGTGGCTTAAAATGGTCACCAAACTCCATGACTTATGCTCCTACGGTAGGCTATTCTTTGGATCATTTAGCAGTGTGGAGTTTCTCTGACTTTGTTTTGATTGGACAAGGTCGTTTCTCTGCATCAACAGCACCCAAGGAAGCCTTTCTCACCGTCCGATGCATCTGGCCACAAGTGGTTGGCACCAAGGAGACATTGCCATATATTCTCAGGACAAGGTCATTCTTCAATGAAGGACATGTTACCCAGGCTGCAAAACTCTGGGATGAAAAGCTTCTTGGGCTTGAGAAGTTAAACACTCTGTTTGATGTCATCTGCTCTGAAGCAAAAACGCCTCGCAAATGGTTATGCACCGTTGCAGATGGACTAGGCCCTTTTTCAACACTTGTTAGTTTAAAAAGGCAAATTCTGGATAAAGTGCTACACACCACCCTGAAGGATGAGCCTCAGCCTATGGCTCATGCGCCCAGAAAAAAGCGACACTATGACGCTTCTCAACCTTCATCAGGCCAAATGTCTGATTCTCCAATGCCCAGACGCCGTAAGCGCTTACCTCTTGGTTTTGATGTCATGGATGAAGATTACCAGCCGGCTCCCGACCAACCTTCTTCTCCGTCTGAGACCGAACTCGCAGAGAAATAGATGGAATTCCGAATGAAATTCCAGATGAAATCCCAGACCCTCGAACTCCTACTGAAACTCTTGTGGTTGATTTTATGATCAATTTTCTGGGGGGCATAGCATGCCTTTTACAACCCCTTGCCTATCACACTGTCTGCGTGGCTAATGCATTTGAGACAACCTATCAATTTGGCCCAGTTCATAATGGTCTGACTGCTTCAGATGATATCCAATTCCGAGCTCGTATTGATGGGAGCATCCCTTTCAGCCTGCCTCAGGATAAAAGTCTTCCTGAAATGGTGATATTTGAAGCCAAGCGCGCTCATCGTGAACCTGGTCAAGGTGCTACTGTCATGGGCCAGCAGTCAATGGAGCATGTTGCATATATATGGAAACGCCATCAAAAGGATCAAACGGTGATTTCTTCCCTGCCCACCCCCCTCTTTTTCTCTTCAAGAAAAATTTCTAATGAGTAATATTTTCTGCCTAGCCGAGGAACCCCAGGGCCTACCATACTTTCATGATTGCACAGGATTTCCTGTCCTTCTACATTAGCATTGGGACATACGATAAAGAGTACCTTGACTATATTTTTGGCCCGGGAGATGGGCCTGTTGTTCCCCCCAGTGGAAAGAAACATTTCCTCCGAATTCAGCAGTTTGGGCCGTTCAGAGTTGATGAAAGATATGAGATGGAACTCCTGATTCGCATCATACTCTGCTTGATAATTTGGCAACTTGAGCCTACAAATGAGGGAGATCTAATTCAAAAGGCTTTGGGTCCATGAGCAGGACGTCCACAGGATCCAGGACAGACCGCACACGGCCAGATCGTATCTCAAACCCTTCGTCAAACAATTCTTCCCCCGTCTCTTTCCTTCCTCAGGAAAACAGAGTGCCTCGAGCAGCGGCATGCGCCACCGCTTTTCGTCGGATACGACAACAAGGGAAACTCGCACACGTACCAGTTGGGCTCGGTAGATCGGGACCAAGTGCCAATGAAGGTCAGCGACAAGAATGGGAGCAAGAAGATTTCATGGAACACCGCTTCTCGCTGTTTTATTCCGTAACTACTTATATAGATACTATTATGCCACTTGGCTCGTGCGTTGTGTTTGTCTGCAGAAGTTGATATTCATGGGGCTGGTTTGTTTGACTTTTTTGTCCATCTTCTCTCATCTCATATTATTATTATTATTATTCTTCATTTTTTCTCAGGTATATGGCAGTCTTAGACTATGACACCTAGACTATGATACTAATTAGATACATGATATATGTCATCCTTGGTGGGGGGTATCAACCACACCCATTTGGATATAGTGCCTCAGGGGAGCCCCTCTTTTTGGACCCTGTATGGTCACCCATCTCCTGCCAACCAGCATCATACAAACAAAGGAAAAGTCTTAAAAACCTAGTTACAGTAGTTGATCCACCTAGACATAATAAGAACCACTAGTTTGGTGTGGAATATTTGACTATTTACAAACTGACCCTGTGTTTGGCTCATTTACTTTTTTTCTCCACCTGTATCTCCTCTTCACACAGCCACCCTCCTCCATAGGAATACCATTTGGCAAGGGCATCTCTCATCTCATAGCCACGGAACATTATGGAATAAACCCCGCCCAGCACACAATTTTTTTTCCCTTTCAAGGTAACATGTGTCAGCTAGATCCGATGATAATTCAAGTTGGTCGTTCTGGTCCAATGTTTTATACTTGCCTTATGCGGAATTAATGCATGCATATATAGTGCTATGCACTCATAAATCACTCGCGTGACGTCAACCGAAGGATTTCAGAGCTGCCAGGCTTGAGTCAACAGCTCGTATTTGCGCAACAGCGCCAACTTGAGCCAATTAAAAATGGCGGCTATGAGCCACAAGGTGGGCTGGGTTTATCTTTTCCCTCTCTATGCCCTGCTTCTGTGCTTGAAGCAAAACATCTCTACAAACTTACCGATTAATTAGCATTCAATCAATTCCCCCTCACTTAACGGACCCGAAATCTCAAGGAAACCCCCTTCATCACCCGTTGTATCCCACAAACAACACCTCCACTCCAAGAAAGGAATAAAGAAATATGGACAGCCTCCCTAAACCCACCTTGCCCCATCTCCTCTCCAAAACCCTCAACCTAGCCCTCACCTACCCGAAAACCTTCACAACCCTCCTTATCCTCGGCACGCCAACAATCTACCTCCTCCACCTCCACCGCCAACTCTCCAACAAAATCCACCATTCGCGCAAAGTAGGCTCCCTATCCAGCCTCCCCCTCACCACTAACGTCCGCTCAATCCCCGCTGGAACCCTCACTTCCCCAACACACGCACTCTACGACACCGCCACCCTCTCCCTGCCCGCCTCCTCCCTCCCGGACGAACATGATCTGTCCACAGATGAGCTGCTGACGCACTACCTCCGGCGGAACATGTCGAACTTCTCGCGGTACTTCCCGCAGGCGCGGATTCTGCGGCTGACTAGTCGGACGGCTGCTGAGAAGCAGACGTTTGAGACGGGGTATCTGCAGCGGGCGGGGTTTAGGGAGGGGGAGGTTATTTGTGGGATATACACGGTTGTGGGGAGGCGGGGAGGGGTGGTGGAGTTTGAGCTGAAGCCGACGGGGGTGATGAGGGGGCGGTTGGTGATTTCTGTTGAGCGGAGGGGGGAAGGGGAGGTGGTTTTTGGGAGTGAGACGGTTATGTGGAAGGGGGCGGGGGAGAAGGGGGTGATGCCGTTGGAGGTTGGGTTGTTGAGGTTTATGCATGAGATGGCGGCGTGGTGGTTGTTGGTTTCGGGGACGGGGTGGGTGGTGGAGAATGCTGGGCGGTTGGAGAGGTGCAAGTAAACCTTGGAAGTGATGGACGGTGTATATAAGGGGAGATATTGCCTGGTATGTTCCTACATGCCGCTGTACAGTAGAGTATTTGAAAATTAGATAGGATAGAATAGAACACACCTCTTCTCATACAGTAGCAGGCCCTTCTTCAAATCCTATATAATCTTCTCCCTGTATCGTCGTTCCCTTCACTCTCTCCCATATCTGCATCTGGAAACGCAACTTTCCATGCATCATATCCTCCCCTCTAGCCACAGAACAAGACTTAATTATTACATAAAACTAAGTCGTCCTCATATCCACAAAGCAGCAAGCAGGAGAAATCCTCCAGAGGGAATCTCCACAACCAACCCCGTCCGTCAATCGTAAACAGCCGAGATATGTGTTGGAAATCCGTGCTAAACGGTCAAGAAACAAGCGCATGCGCAACCCGCGGCTGTCGGGGCAAAGAAATAAAAAAATAAAATAATTGTTTAAAACCCCCCACGCTCTCCGCAATAGTTTCGATTATTTTACCCACTGCAGCCATCCTCAGCGCTGCGGGCTTGCTCAAACAAGAGAAGCCGCGAAACTAGAACGCAGGCCAGGCATCGGGTGGAGACGCATTTGTGATCCGTGTGTCGGTGGCAGCGTGAGGAATTGGCCGTGTTTGGGCTGGGCAATGGGGTTTGGCGGGCTGACTGGTAGACATCTCAGCGTGCTAGAGGAGAAGTGCCATGCAGGGGAATGGCGATGTGCTGGTCTGGAGGCTTCGAAAAGCGTTGATCAGCGAGGGGTTCCTTGGGGTTGCGGGTCCATCCCATTCTCTTCTCTTGAGTCTTCAGCGCGGAGGGTTCCAGGGTTGTGGTGAATTGAGTTGGAGGTACCGAGAGATGATAAAGGCCTTCATAGTTGTGTGGTCTGCTCCGTGTGGGAAGAGGGAATGGAAGTTTCTGGGCGGGCATATTATATAACCTCTAGTTAGTTATTAACCTTAAAGCAGTTCATGACTTCACCACATCCATCAGCCAGCACTCTACAGCTCTGTATTTAAACACCAGCATCCACAGCCATAGCCTATCTTCAACCTTCTCGATCCTGCAGCTCTTGTCCCTCATCATCAGGATATTCCCCCACCACCACCCGCCGCACGCTAAGTTCTAACCAGCATCACCACTGGCGCCCGCATCGAAACGCGGCAAGCGTGGCTTAAATATTGTTGCTTGGGCGTTTTTCTTAGTGCTCATAATACCTTTCCTGAAGTCGATTTGCGTCTCCACCTAATATCGAGAGATCAGTCTGCGTTCATCACTATTTAGTTGGTGTGGAGGTCAGCGCCAACGCTGAGGATAGAGACTCCCGCTGTACTCCGTAGCAGTCGAAATATCGCACCCGGACCTCATTCCTCACCCGCACCCTGGCACGGAAAAGGCATAACTTACTCCTCTCCTCATCTTCCCGAGCCTTCCAGCGGCAGTGATTCGCGCAGAAGAACAGACGCCCGCTAGCCCATTCTCGTGCATCGGATTACCCATTACCCCCCAACTAGCCCAAGCAAGATACGATTCAGCAGCCAAATCAGAGTCTGTTCGCTGTTCCGCCGTTAGCTCGCCTCCTTGCTCTGGCCCACTTTGACTGATTGACAGCTTGTCTCCCTTTCAGGGTCCTGTTAGTGTTTCTGACAAGGAAAAGCGCCTGTCTCGCAGCTCTCCCTCCTCATACCCCTCAGCCCCAGACCGTCCGGATCGCATAGTCCTCACGGCGGGCCTCACAAGGGCCGTTTGTGTGGAAAATGTCTATAAAGTGCGTATCTTCCATGCTATTGTCCTTCCTTGCTTATTCTAACCTGCGCTCACTCTCGTTTTACCCCTCCCCTGTTTCCCCCGCCATCACATGTCGTCTCTCGTTGCACCCTCTTGATTGGCTTCATATATCATGACCCTCAACATTATATGAACCCTTTGAGATAAAATGTCTTCCAAATACCGGAAAAATAGCGTACTAAATAAGCTGCGGCCAAGCAGTTGGGTCATGCTCCACGAGACGGAAGGATTTGTCCGCCTTCCTAACGAACGAATTCAGTATACATCTCCGTCTCGGACAACCCTCTCCCTAGAAAGCGTTAATCCGAGACCCGGGAGTGAGAGACTGTCGCTTGAGAGCAGCGGTGGCCGTGCCTATGTCACCAACCAACGAGTAAATATCTCCGCCGTCCTGCTTCAAAAGAGATTTGACTAACGCAATGTCCAGGTTGTCTATCTCCCCGCTCGCCCAACTCCAGAATTTCAATCATTCTCTGCACCTTTATTAAATCTCCAAGACACCTATGTTTCCGCTCCTTTTTTTGGACCAAACTACTGGTCAGCCCAGGTCAGACCAATTGCCGGAGGCAACATCCCGGCATCGAATGTCGCCGTCAAACTTAAGATGACATTCAGAGACGGTGGCGCCTTCGACTTCCATACCGAATTCGAAAGGATTAGAGACCGCCTCCAGCAAGTTATCGAGCAGCTGCCTGGAGGAGCCGTGGATTTCGACCAAGTTCACCTTGACCAGCTACCCGCTTATGATCCATCTGGTGATGTATCTCACGAGCAGCCACCGGAGGAGCCAAGGAGTTTCGTATCCCGAGAGGAGCCGCCGCCACAATTGCATGGAGAATCCGTTCCTAGCTGGGCCAGAGACAGTTCGACGGAGGCACCCCAGGCGAACCCTACTGAGCCGCCTCCTGGATATGAAGAGGTGCAGCAAACGAGCGTTGCGAATGAGCTAGAGAATAGGCTACGGCGTGAACAATAGTAATGTATTGATGGAATTGGTTTTTTGGATGACTGCAGTGGTTTTGGAGAATCCGGGAAGGGAGAAAACAATGGATAGCTGCTTCGCTGAATATAGCTGCGGAAGGGGTTGGGGTGTTAGAGTTTGACCTTCAGGTTAATTTCTCTATTGGTTATGTACATATAAACAATTAATGACTGTATGATTTTTTGTTTCCTTCATGTTTCTGGTTTCTTTTTGTTTACAATCTATCTGGTTGATTAGTACTCCGTACTACTATTTGTTAAGGACATTGCGGAGATTCCAGCCGGTTCCCAAGAGCGGATTTAGTCCTGATACGCTGATTCAATACTTCAAATTCCGAAGACACCCTCCAAATTTACCTCCCCTCTGATCAACAGCAATCCCTCTCCATGACCAAAGCCATAAACCAGCAGATTAATATCGTCGTCCTCCCCAGTAGTTTTACTAAATACGACCCGCTTACCTAACCCACGACACCCACCAATCACGTGCGCCATAATTCCGACCACCAACCACAGCCCGACTTTTCCCTTCCCGGCCAAACCCATCTGAACAAAAGAACATTGACCACAAAAGCTTCCAACATCCAACAACAACAACAACCATCCCGTCCCGCCCGCTCGTTCCCTCCCCCCCTACCGCCCATTACATACCTCTTCCCCGCCCCCTCCCGCCACAATGGGTATCACAGACATGTTCGAGAGCATCATGAGCTCGCTGAGCTTCACGGAGGCCCAGGCCGAAGCACCACCCGCCGAGGAGGTTGCGGAGGAAACTCCCGCTGCAGAGGAGGAGGAGGAGAAGGCAGAGGAGGCTGAGGAGGAGGAAGAAGAAGAAGAGGAGGAGGAGGAGGAAGAGGAGGCGGAGGATGTTATGCCGAAGCTTGTGGAGGGTGAGTTGTTTTTCTTCTCTGATCTTTTTTTCGTTGCTTGGTGGTTGGTAGCCGTGGACGTGGATGTGGGTGTGTGTGGATGGGTTTGGATTGATATGGAGGATGGCTGGGGTGGCCAATTGGGCTGTCCTCTATTCAGAGAAGAGGCTTTTGGCGGTTTTCGGGCGTCTGGGGTTGATTTATGGAGGGGACATATGGCTCCATTGAGCCGTTTCCCCCGACATGCCTAACCAGCCCTATATATGGGGTTTTCAAGCCATTGACATGCCCGGATGACCCGGAACGATGGAGAAATAAATGCTAACTTTTTTTTTCTTAAAAAAATATATAGATTGCGCCAACTCGGCCCCATGCGCGCCTGCTAAGCACCACTTTGACGAATGTGTCGAGCGCGTCACCTCGCAGAATGAAGATGCCGACTTCAAGGGTCCCAAGGAGGATTGCGTTGAGGAGTGTAAGTTATATCTATCCTTCTATATCTATTTGATATACAATGCGATTTGTGCTTTTGGTAATGGCTGGGGTTGGGAACCCGGTTTTGTGTTGGATTATGGCTCTTCCATTGCATTATCAATTTGCCCAATTCTTCCCGATACCGGAAGATGCTTCATACCCGATTCAGACAACCGCACTATTCATTACCTTCCCCTTTCATACGTCTATATACTAATCTAAATCAACCAACTATCCAGTCTTCCACCTCCAACACTGCGCAACCCAATGCGCCGCCCCCAAGCTCTTCCGCGCCCTCAAATAGAGAGATCCCATCCCCACCCTCGCACTTCAGAAAACGTGCATATTCCTCTCGGATACCGCGAACCCATTCTTCCTAGCAATTTGGCACACCCTGCATAGCCGGATATCTGGATAACCATATAATAGGATATAGGATGGCGAATGGACGGGGGGTACGATGTTTTCGTTTTCTGGATCCGCAGCGGGATATACACGAGAACAAACCATATCTCGAGAGAAGAATCGGGCAAGAAAAAGAGAGGCAAAAGTTCTTGCTCGGTTTTTCAATCCCACGAAAACCTCACTCTCATACACATACACATTACATTAACGCAAAAAAGAATCATGAATCGACCGACAACCAAACCAAAAAAACACAATTCATGTATCATTATCTTTTCTCTTGCTTATTTCCCCCAACCCCTTACTGACCTACCCCCCATGTTTCCCCCCACTCCTGTACAGATAACTTAACTTAGATCATCACTGTTCGTCTTTTTTTTACCTCGCCCCCGTTTTTCATTTTAGATATATATATGCGTGTATTTCAATCTTTCCCTTTCCATTTTTTCCTTCCCGAGTCCGGCCGGGGCTTGGTGGTGTTACTTTGAAAGAACTAGCCGCTTGCTTGCGGGTATCTATCTTGGTCATGGCCAAGTAAGTAGGTGGGTAGGCAGGCAGGAGAGAAGAATATAAAATATAACTAGATAGATTAGCCTTTGCTGTAGTTACGCAGGCTCATTACTCAATCTCGATGTCGCTGGCTAATGCATATGTTGGAATGTGCGGTTGAGGCAATTGAGCAAAGGCAATACTCTTCAGGATAGAGGGGAGGAATGTACGTAGGAGGGATGATGGGATATGTCTCTTCTGGTAGTTATTGAGGTTGTGGGAGGAGCGTGCAAGTAAGTAGCTGGTAACAGCTAGAGATGTGACCAAAGTAGATATGGAGGATGGCTTCAGGGAATCTTGTTACTAGTTGAAATTAACTATGTACATGGTTTCATGATGAGGAGGGGGAGATAAATATGTATGTGCAAGATAGTAAAAGTATTAAGGTTCGTACGGGAAGTCAAGGGTAAGTAAGGGGAAAAACAATGACTGCCATGCATCAATATCGGGTGAAATATCAGAAGAAAAAAAGAGGACAGGCAACAAATAGCAAAATATCACTCTCACATCCCATCCCATATCTTTTCACCACATACATCCACATGATTTAATTTCAAAATCATTTTCAAACCGCCTTCCCCCCATCATCCTCCAAACTCCCCTCCCTTTCCCTCTCCCTTTCCCTCTCAACCACAACCCCCTCCACCTCAAACCTCCTCCTCCTAATAACCCGCCCAAACATCCCCAAACACAACGGCACCGGCACAACCACCGCCGCCACAACAGCCTGAAACACCAACGCCTTATACATATTCCTCGGCGGGCTCGCCCGCTCCCCCGCCTTTAGCGCATTCTCAATCAATATAAACACCGCCCCCAACAACTGACCGCCCACCCAGCACACCGCACTGCTCACCTCGGGCGACATCGGATAGGTGATTTCTACCAGATATTCAAGAATAACCGGCAACACGGCGAAACTCGATGCACCCAGTAATGCAGCAGTAACATAGGGCCCGGCCACGCTGCTCGCGCGCGGCGCGAAGATGAAGCCGATATAGCACACTGCGATGATCGGGACGAGGATTTTGGTCGTTAGCAGATAGTGCTTGTAGCGATCGGTGAGCGGGGAGAGGATGGCGGCGGCCACGAGGCCGACGACGATTAGTAGCGCGCCTGTGATCCCTGCGTCTGTCTCGGTGAAGCCGTGTGGTTGGAGGATTTGGTTTAGGAGGGAGGAGATGCTGTTGAAGAGCCCGACGTAGACGCTGAAGGGGAGGAAGATGAGCCAGAATTCGAGCGTGCGGAGGAGGGCGAGGGGGGATTCGGTTAGGGGGAGGCGCGGGACGTTGGAGGCGGGTGAGGGGGGTGTGGGGGGTTTGGAGGGGATGAAGAGGGTTGGGATGCAGGCTACGCTGGACTGTGGTGGGTTGTTAGTATTGTTCGTTTTGTCTTTTCTATTTAAGAGGGTTGTGAGCGTATAGGGGATTTGATTTTCTCACAATAATCGAAATGTAAAGCACCATATTCGGAATCTCCGACGCCTTGGTCGCAAACAGCGGACCGATCAATTGCCCCAATGCACCACCAAAGGGATTCGCAAGCGTAGCAAGCGCCGTTGCGCTCGTCCGCCCGCGATCCGTAAACCACAAATCACTATATCTCGTCGGCGCGCTGAGACAGAATGGCTGCGCGAATCCAATCAGTATCTGCCCGAACATGGCGACGCCGAAGATGCCGCCGTTGGCGCGTGTCCCGCCATATCGGATCCAGTTTCCGATTAGGAGGAGGACGGCGGAGACGGTGAGGGATTGTTTGGGCCCGCCCTTGTTGAGGGTCCAGATGACGATGCTGGAGATTGGTAGTTGTTTAGTACGTGCGACTCCAATTGTGCTTTGAGGTGGACAGGTAGATAGATATATGAATAAGAATGCGACTCACGGGCTAGACACGCAGAAGGCGAATTGAAAGCCTATACTCATCCAGTTGATGGTGCCCTCCGAGACTCTGAAGTGCTCCGAGGCGGTTTTGGAAACGGCAGAGAAGGTCAGCCACTGCAAACACCAACACCAACAGTAACAGCCGTTAGCCAACTGATCCAATCCCTCATGCAAGAGAAAAGAATATATCCAGGGAACACCTACATCCCAGCTCACAATAACATTCAACAGCACCAGCTGCGCCAGCCCAAAGAACCGCCGCTTGTAGACCTTGTGCTCCCCATGCCCTGCTGCTGCGGCGGCGGCAAGCGACAGATCCTCCGAATCCCGCGAATCCTGCGAACCATGGCGGATATGCGTCTCTTTCTTGATGTTGGCGCCAGATCCTTCGGTCAGGGTTTCAGTCACCGCGACTAGATCGCCGACTGGCGAGACCTCGTCGTGGTTGTTATGCGCCATGGTTGCGGAGAGACGATGGCCATTTGAGGTCCGCAGGGGACAAGCAGGATAGGATGGTTCTTATTCTTTGGTTGTATTTTTGACGGCGCAGCAGGCGGGCTATTTAAATGTCAGCGCAGACCAAGGGCGGGCGCTGGGATAGCGTATTTAGAAGCGTATTTAGAGAAGCGGAGAGCCTCGGGGTGGTCACTGGTTTCTCCACGCCGGCTTGCCCATGGTTGACGGTGCCGCCTGTGATCCATAATTCCTCCCATTAACGTTGCTTTAAAGGTTTAGTTGGTGGCTTGAAGTCTCTAACGGCGAGCTAAACAAGGAGGGGAGACCCCTATCTTACTTGGCGGTTTTGGCGGGGAGAAAACCACAATCAGATGAATATCTATTCTGTATTGCGGAGAAAAGAAAATACTTCATGTAACTAATGAAATAGAACATTAAATGATAACGTCATTGAGAAGGCTTTCCAAGAATTAAGCAATAAGCTTTGTGTAACTAACTAATTAAACACAAACCTTCGCTGCCATAGTGTTCCCCAGAAATCAGCAACAGCATCTTTAGAATTGTAAATGGATTTCTTGATCTCTAATGGCATCAATAGTGATGTTTCCTCAAGACCTCTTCAGCAACATCTCATCCATCCTCTGCACCGCCGGCAGACCCCATCTTTGCATCCACTGACATCCCACCACTTCCTCAACCGTGGCTCTTTTACTTGGCTCAAGCACCAACATTGACCTCATCATATCACAGAATGCATCCTCCTCCTCTGCTGAAAAAGTATCAAACTTCCTCCTCTCCCGTGGGCGTTGTATATATTCTGTGAACCGCTGAGTCCAGCCCATGGCACTGCTACCATACCACTGCCGCAGATTCTCTTTCACATTCTTGCGCCCATCTTCATCAAACCAATTACTCCTTTCATCCCACTTGCTCCACCATCGATCAGGAAGCTTCCCAAGCATCTCAACTTGCTCAATTGTAACCTCATCCAAAGTAACTGGGAAGGCTTCAAAGGGGGGCCTGGATCCGAATACATCCCAGATCGTGCATGCAAGCGTCCATATATCTCCCGGGAAAGAGAGCGGCTCATCGGATCCTCCAGGCTCTGCGAAGCGGGATTCCGGTGGTGCGAGCAAGAGTGGTGTATGAGCAGTGAATTGCTGTGTTGCTCGAGGATCAAATGCTTCTCCGAAATCTGCAATCATTATAGGAGAATCTGCCAGGGAAATCTCATCGCTACCAAGCCCGAGCCAAACGGGAACGACCACTTCTGAAGGAACTCCCGGATCAAGGGGGCCTCCATCTTCACGGACAACGCGCTCCTTTGCTGGTTCGCCGGTTCTAGCACGCAGCTGCTCAAGAGTCATCTCTTGCATATCGAGCGGCAGGCGAAGTAGAATATTTGCTAGGTGAAGATCTGTAGTTGGTATGTTTAGATTGTAGCCCGTGACCCCCTATTTAAACCAAGTGATGAGAGGGATTTTAAAAAACATGCCAGACATACCGCCATGAACGATACCTTGGGAATGGATGAACTGTAGACCAAGTATAAGCTGTGAAGCAATGGCTCGCGCGGCAGGGAGTCGCAGAAGTCGATGATACGCAGCCTCTTTCGCTTCATGGATACTGACTCTGGCAGCATCCGTAACCAAACACCTATGAGTCCCATTTGGTCCACAGAATGTGAAAGAATCGAGAAGTTTCTGTACAGCGGCCTTTCCGGGGAGTCTGGATTTGGCCCTGGCTAGCTGTGAAAGAATCTGCATCTCATGAGTTCGCTCAGCCGATTCTGCGGTGGAGATCTTGAGGGCAACAAATCGACCTTGCCTTCTATCCTCCGCCAGCCAGGTCGTGGCGGACCGGCCGAATCCGAGTTTATGGGCGATAACATATCGACCCGAACAGAATTCATCACCAATCATGACAGGATGGTAACCGCCAGGCACGTAATAGTCCAGGCGCTCAACCTCTTCCACAAATTCATAGCTGACTCTGCTGGGTTCCATTCGTGATGCCATGTTTCTATGCGGGTGTAAAATGAACAGTCGTGTCTGTCGGAAGGGTGATCCAGGTACCAATGGCCTGATTCTCTGGAATTGCAACAGCGTTCGATTGGCCATGATGCTGATGAAGAGAGGAGACTCAGGCTTGGCTTTGAAGGGAGCGATGCTGGGGATAAACATGGACAAGGAACAACAATAATCCGGAATTGACATCCAGATCTCAGGAGTCAGCCAACATTCTATCTGCCATGACCCTGCAGCCCCTAAGCGTCTTCGGCTCCGGTTGATCCTGGAGTCTCGAGCCACTATTCCTCGAGTTTTGGTAGGCGTGAGGGGCAAGGATGCGGACGACTGCATACAAATCCCAGCAGGCGTGACGGTGTGGTGCATGCATGCAGGCTGGCGATACGCCGCTTGGCAAGAGGAGAGGGGATGAACTGGCCAAAAGTAACCAACGGCAGCATGGAAACTGAACAAGGGCCATCGGATGAGCCGACCAAAGGGCGGGTTGAATCTTTGCTCGTGATAGTCAGTCGGGATATATATATGGGGTCGATTCCTCCTCTGGCAGGGGCAGCCTGCAGCCCGCGCCTGCTTCCCCTTCCGTCGTCTCTCAATATTGCGCTCCTCGCCCCGTATTATGTCGACCCTGAACGCAGTCAAATTTTGTTTCTTGAACCAGCCTAATGCCCAAACCATTAGACAATACATAGCTATCGCATATCAAACGGCTACGGACCAAAAGTTATATCCCAAGGCCGTCCTCGTTCGGTGAGATTGTCAAGTAGCATTTAAGAAGCCCATCGAGGAATATGCTAACCTCCAACAACTACCAGCTCCGGCATCCACCCAACAACCACGATCGATGGTAAATACCAGAAAGATCCGAAAGGCGACCACTTGACTCTGTGCTTCAAGGACGAAGAAATGCTTGCAAAAGGAACACATGTTGCAAGTCATGGATATGTGGACTCCAAAGCTGATTGGAATATCCGCGAGGCCCGTCATTCTCCAGAGAAGCCGGACTCAACAGCCATGAAACGAAATGGACGCCCCGTATGGCCTTCCGGAGAAGCATTCGCGTATGAGATCGAAGTGGCTTTCGGCCACGTGCCAGATGAATCCGAGGTCATCTCGAAGGATAATGGACCTGAGTAGTAAAGAATGGGGATTTGTATTCGGAATTGCGCATAGTTCAGTGTCTACAGCATGTTTCGATATATTAGCAACCTCAACTCTTGTATTTGTTTCTACTTCACATCAGACATTTCGCAACAACATCAATGAGCGGAGAAATTATTCAGTAGAATTGGTTTCTAACTTTATACAGTTCCTCGTCTGTACTCGCTTTTCACCCTTCTAATATTATGTGCCCCTTTGGTTTAAGGCGAGGTTATACAGCCCTTACTCTAAGTAAGAAAAAAAAGGCTATAGATAGTCGGAACTCGGTAGAGACGGAGAAAGCAGGGATAGAGGGAGATGATAAAGACTCATGTAGGTAGTGTACTGTCCTTCCTGCGAGGCACGTTTCTCTGGATACTATTGACAGTAAGCTGCGAAGTAATGTTTGATAGCAATGGGGCGAAACTGGGTCTAGTATTAACGAGAACCACATTTGTAGCTTCACATTTGTACTGTACCTTCCCAGGTAGGTGGAAACATCAGCTATACTCATGGGTAATTTCAAAATGAAACCAGATAGTCCCAACATCGGAACCAATTGGAAAAAGCACTATTCATCGTAAAGGCTGAAGGCCCCGTAAGGCGCTAACAAATTTCTGGTCAAAATGCAAAATCATGTCTCTCACATGAATATGTTGTGCAACGCCCATAATAATAAAAGCCTTGACTGCACGGAGAAGTGAATATGGCCGAGCGCAAGGAGTGGCTGTGGTTGTAGCTGAACTATCCTTGCTGGGTCAACTTATTGGCTTTGAATTCGGGGTAAAGTATGCTCCCGGGCTGGGCTGTGACTCAGGGGATGCATGAAGGTTATCCGAATGTGGGTTGGAATAGTTTCTATATTTTATAGAGATTCTCATAGGAGACTGATCCATGACGCAGAGAATTCCCAGAAGCCAGCTCCTATGGAGACTGCAGGTCCTCCCCATGTTTCAACATGGGGCCACGACTTGGATCAGGCACACAATGTGGGCTCATTTCCATGAGCTAGACACTCTCTGGGCCAAGCTGAGATCCGAAGAGCATGTAGACGGGCTTGTCTGTGGGCACTGAATAACCCGCCCTCGGTTTGATATGGTCAGACGACGGCTGAGTGCTAGATTAGGATTCGGTGGCTTGCCAGCTGGATTCGGGAGGGCCAGTTAAGAGGGCAGATGCCTCCGCCTGTAAACTCTCCTCACCATAGCCGTCATAATTGTATATCCAATATCCAATATCTGCAATATCAATCCGATGTTGAGCGTTGCGCTGGGCAAGGTGAAAAATACGGGGCTGGAACGGGTTTAGCGCGTATTGCGTACGGTAACGGCGTATGGCCGTGACGGGGGTTCCTGGTACCTCCGTCTTGGCGGGCTAGTCCGCGTTCGGCGAGGTACCAGGTACATACAAGCCGCCAGGCGGTGCAGGGATGGAGTCGAGCAGACTTGATTTATTTCTTATTTTATTTCTTACTTCTGGCTTCTGACTTTCTTGCTGGACCAACGGGCGAAGGCTTGTTGTCTCTGCGTCATCGGATAGGATTCGCCTTGCCAGCCTGGCTGTGGCTTTAATACGGGCCATCATCCCCCATACCTTTCGCAACCTCGACCTAACCCGCCTCATTCCTTCGCACTGTCTACTCCCCTTTTCGATGCCCGGCATGACGACTCTTCTTGACTGATGCTGTACTGGAACGGCTAGGGAGTGTGATACTCATTCCATATATCCCCTTCTAGCCACGTCGCAGCCATGAACGGCACCAGCCTCCGCTCCAGCTACTCGTCCTATGGCGACCCGAAATATCCCCCCTCCATTTCCATGGGAGGAGCCGTACCGCCGCCATCTAGGGTCCTTGTTGATGGCTACAGGAGCGGACTCGGCTCTATCCAAGATGAGAGCCCTCGATATAATCCCGTAAGTTTACCTAAAAGTCAATTCTGCTTCTTTTTGACTTTGGTGTCTGATTCGTATGGAACCCGCGCGGGTTTGCGCCATGGAATAGTTGAACCCTACACACCCAAGAAGTTCCGTCCTGTTACACGCGAACGATCCGGTGGTGATGCATCTCCTGACAGAGACCGCGATTGGGGACAGCATGCAATTCGAGGTTCTGTCGTTTGAGGAAGTGGAGGATCTCAAGAAGGAGCTCTCGCTGCTGACGAACCGTATCGACGCCTCGAAGCGAAAATTAGCTCTGGAAATGAAATTGCAAGAGGCAGCAATGTCGCTGAGCAGACTATCAGATCGTGACAACGAGGACATGGGCACCGAGGTTTCGCCAAAGTCAAGGAGACGAAGAAGCTTTTTTGGGCGGAATAGCTGGGGAGACCACCATCGTTCCGACAGTGAGCTTGCTGCGAGTACCCGCAAATGCGAAGAGTTGGCCCAGGAGCTGTGGAAATTGGAACGTAGGGCGACCGAGCTGAGGAGGCGGGTACTAGAGCACACAGCAGGTGTCTTACAGATGACGCACAAGGGACTGAAGAAACGATCCGCTATGCATAATAATACCTTCCCTCGCAGCCCGGACAGTATATACGAAGGCCCTAATGGCCAGGAAAATACCCAAAATTACCCACCCCACGAGTTCGATGATCGAAGCCTTTACCGGACTGCTGACCGTCTTGACGAATTTGGCAAGGGATCCATCCGGCAAGGGCTTCCCCGTTCAGGACATGGCGACTCGGGATCCGTGGACTTGTCGGCTGTTTACAATACTGAGAAGAAACTAGAGGAACTAAACCATCGTTTGCGGCAGATGCTTGTACAGAGAAATTCCGATCAGGACGTGGAGCCTGTGCCAGAGTACTTCAGTAACGGGGGGCCCCCGAATCCAGTTGCGGGCGTCGAAGCACATCTCACGTATCTTGAAAAGAATATGCCGTCGCTAGCAGCAGCACAATCACAACACCCCACTACCACAACAGACGAGATTCCTGAATTTGTTTACGAGGCAGAGGATCGACTAGAAGATCTCAACAACCGAGCCGAGAATATCCTCCGTATTGCTGGCTCGTCCCGTTCACCCACCACCTCATATCCTTCCGGTCAGAGGAGAACCCTGCTAGAACAACTTGATTACCTCGAACCCGCAATTGATACCATCCAAAAACGGGTTGAAGGTTATAGCGAGCAAAAAACAATCCTCACTACGCAAATACAACAACAGAGGGAGCTCAACTCGAAATCTGATGCGCAGCGGGATGCTCATATTCATGGGCTTAGCGAGCAGATAACGGCTTTGGAAAAGGAGCTGGAACTTGCTCGAAGAGACGCTAATGGTACAAGGGAGGAACTTGGGATGGTAATGGACCAGCTCGACGCTGCTCGACAAGAGTCGATGATCCGAGAGCAGCAGCGTGCCGAGGAAGATGCCAACGCCATGAGTGGTGATAAGGTAGCTAGGCAGAGAGCTGAAGAGCAGTTGTCAGCCCAGGCTATCAAGATATCTGAGCTGGAATCTGCCTTGGAAAGGCTACACGAAGAGCGCGATTATAGACTAAGGGAAGCCATCGAAGCAAAAGACCGAGACATGGAGCTTGAGAGGCAGCAGTTGTCTGCCCAGGCCAGTAGGATATCTGAGTTGGAAGCAGCCTTGGAAATGTTACGTGAAGAGCAGGACTATAGGCTGAAGGAAGCCATGGAAGTTAAGGAGAATTCCAACAAGGAACTTGAAAGCCAGCAGCTATCGGCTCAGGCGAGCAAGATATCTGAGCTGGAAGCAGCCTTGGAAAGGCTACATGGAGAGCAGGATTACAAACTAAAGGAGGCTATGGAGGCTAAGGAGAATTCTGACAAGGAATTTGAGAAACTGCAATCCGAGTACTCAGAAATCGAGACTGAAATGATTCGCCTGCGGACGGAGCTCACCATGGTGCAGGCGGAGCTGGATGGTGCCTATGGTAGCAGGGCGGAACGGGCAGCACAAGTCGCAGCAAATCCAGCGATCCAGAAAGAGATCGATGATCTGAACCAACGCAATATCAGCCTCACTGAGGAAATCTCCGTGCTCAGGGCGGAACAGCTCAACAACAGCAATGACGGGGAAGGGAATTCCGCTCTCCAACAGAGAGTTCTTATGCTCGAAAGGGAACTTAGAGAAACGATTGACGATTATGAAGTTATGACCAAGGCCAGCATCGAATTCGAAAAGGAACGCGAGAAGCTTGAAACCGTGTTGGACAACCTCCGCGATCGGTGCGAGATACTCGAGACCAAACTAAGCGAGGAACGAGTTCAAAACATGGGTTCGAACGGCTACTCGAATGGATACGATAGAGGCCCAACGGAAACGACATCTACTATGGTGCTCAAGAATGAGTTTAAGAGGATGATGCGTGATACTAGGGCTGAAAACATGAAACTTCTCAAGGTATGTCAACAGTTCACCAAAATCAACGTGGTTACAAACTTGCTGATAGCTTTCCTACCAATAGGCGGAACAGGAAGAAAGACGACGACTCGAAGTTTTGGTCCGTACTCTTAAAAAGGAACAAAACGTTGGGAAGTCCAACCTAAGCCAGAGCACCACTGCATCATGATATATCGATGCATACTTTATACCCTTTAATTCTACATCGCCAACCTATTGGCATTAATTATTCCCCTTCTTGGCGTTTGTTTCCACACGCCCTCGATATACCCGGTATGGTTTGGAGTTTTTGGGATATATCCCCCTTTTTTGATACTTATACATGTAATTGGATTTTCGGGCCGCAAGGCTCCAAACCCAGAATATATAGATGATTCATTTCAGCCATTTGGCTTGCTTGATATCAGTTAATTAATAATTTTGCCTTTTGTTCTTTCCACGCCATTCACATCGTCGTCGCGATTTCTTCCTGCTTTTGCAAAAGTTATTGGATGTTCAGCTGCGGCTTCCTTCGATGCAATATGGCTTCTCTACTTCCCCAAGGGCTTCCACTTCTCTATTTTCCTCATCTTCTTCTTTTGTTTCACTCTGCCTCTTCTGTTGATATTCCTGATCCCTCCGTTTGAGGGTTGTCTATCGTTTATGTCCCACCCTCCGTTTCATCCCTTTCGCTTTCAGAAATGCCCTCCCCACAATGGGGACGCTTGTCGTCCGTTACCTCCTCCAACACCCTATATACTCGAAACAGATCGCGTTCGCTTGAAAGTGAAAGGCCACCAACACGCCGGAGCAAACTACGTCGCGTCGTCTCAACTAGGGCCTTTAGCCAGTACATTGATTCATCGGAATCCATCCCCAGTGAGCACAGTTCGCTTTACGATGCCGTCTTGGCGAGCTTCGAATCAGACGAAAGTCGACAACAGATACAGGCAGATGTTGCAGCGGCGGAGAGATCCTTGAATAACTCATCTACACGTGCTGGGAACGATCCTACATCGACCCTCACGCCAGCTCGAGCCTACTCTCGCAACAAATGGCCTGCTCACAGACTAGAGACCATAGTTGAGCAGCGAAGTGTATCGACTCTGAAGCCCCCATCTTCTACTGCTGGTGTCGATGGATCCGGTGATGCATCGCGGGGCTCCACATCGAGCCCCGCTAGGCAAAAGAATCTATATGGCACAAAAGTGTACTCGTTTGATGATCTCGACCTACCACCATCTCGACCTAAGCCCTCCAGCCGTCTTCCTAATCGATCATCTTCCTCTGGGGCAAGTTTCGAGCTTCGATGCTTGCTTAACCCATCCTCGCCCGTAGAACCTACACAGCCGATATACCCTCCTCCTGTTCGATCTCCAACGCCACCAGGCCTTCCATCTTTCGGTTCACGAGAAGCAATTCAGTACAATAATCGCCAGGCTCAACGTGGCCGTTCTTTACATAACCAAACACCGCTGTCGCGGAGGGTCACACAACGTTCTTCACCTGTGGATAACGATGATGAGGGTGACGATGATGATTCGTGTTGTGCCTCTGGGTTGAAACGTCTGTTTGGCTTGCCGTCCTGCTCTACTTCCCGAACTCCTGCTCTTCCTGCAGGTTCTGTTGCGAGAGCTGATGATGGAACTATCGTTCGTGGTCGGTTTGGTGCCAGGCAGAGTGGACATGGAGTTGGTGCTGGCCCAAACTCGAGGGGTTTGGAAAGCCATCCATTCCATAGGAATACATTACCGGCTGCAAGAGTGAAAGAAACCGGCGGTTTCAATCAAAACTTGTCAGATACAGGACCACGAGTTGATCACAGGGATCGCCAAATCCCTTCGCAGCATGCGTACTCCTCTCCGCAATCTATGCCCCAATCATACTCCTCCCTCCTACGGGCACAGAATAGGCCATACCCGGTGCCTCACCGACGAACCTGTCCCAATTCTAATACTACCACGGAGGCGATCACCACCGTTCCTCTTCCAATATCCGTTGCACATCGTAGGTTAGAACCAGCACTGCCGCAGTTCCCGGAAATGATTCGAAATCCGCAAAACGATAACCGGATACCACCAGGTCCCGATGGTGGGGGGAATGATGGCAGTTCCTCAACACCGATGCGGCGCCCCGTACGGTCGTCTACTGGTAATGGTAGACAGCGTAAAAACAGACCGTCGAGACAAACCACAATGATTGAGGACAATAAAGCTCCGGGGCTGTGTGAGTGGCTTTTTATGGATTGCTTTTTTGTCTGTTGTGGGCTATTTGGCGGCCACGATACTCCCCGGGCGAGAACCACAATCTCCTTCCGGATCGGAAACAGCGCGATGGATGGTCCTTCGCCCACGCAGGATGCACCCGCGCGTGCGAGTGGTCGCTCAAACCCATCAGGCAGCAACCAGGATGGTATCTGCCCTCGCGAAAGATCTGTCTCTAACCCCTGGACACCCGCGTGGGGTTGGCAACCCCGGTGCTTTGGTGGTGACTCAACAATGGATGACGATGCTCACTTGGAAACTGCGACTGAGCTACGGCCCATATCGTCCTCTGCGGGCCGGGAGTTGGACGTTCAAGGTCGGGCTTGATAATAGACCACATTCTCGATGTCCGTTTCAAAATCGAAGCAGCGTCGTCTTGTCAGCCTTGCAGTCATAGTTCTATGCGTATTCCGGCTTCTTTACCTGTTCGAATAATCCAATTTGTTTGCACCACCTTCAGTGTGCTCGGTTCGCCTTGTGAATATCCAGGACGAGAAGAATATTCAAGAAATTGTCCCCGGTGGCATCAGGTTGGATGGGGAATGTAGTTATCTGGTTTTCGGTTTGGCTCCGTTTCTCTCGACGACTGGTTGGCTTTAAAACTCTACTTTTACTCCCCGTAACTAGTCTTTCGGCAACTAGGGTTTTACTCTATAAGAGACATAGAAAACAATAATGGAATATGTGTATTCTTATGTTGTTCTTATGCATATCGTAGGTTCGGTCGGTTGCAAGAATAGTATCAGGTTTTCATAGATGTGGACCACTGGCTACATAAAAATTTCTTCCGAGATATCGCGTTGGATTGCAGGTGGGAGAACATTTCACTGTGATATGGGAATCTGGTCTGGGTGGATTATTATATACAGTCTTTTCGTCCCTGACAAACGCAGTAAGTGCTAAGTATTTCTAGGATTCCATGCGGCTCGAAGTCGATCAGGTAAATAAACCTTCCCCTGAGAGGAAATAGGATTGGTTTGGATTGTTGGCTCTGGGGAATTAGATAAATATATATATATATATATATATCCATGGATGTACCGAAATATTAAAAAGAGATACAAATCGTTTATGAGAGAGATGTAAAAAACAATAGAATAACGACTTATCAAAATCTTTTGTTACATAGGAGTGGGGGTAGGTTGTTAAAAGGCGGTGAGAATAAATAGGGAGGTGGGAGAGAGGCAAGGGGTTCATTCGTTCTTACAACATGGCAAAAACTGGAGATGAAGAAAGTAAAAATGAAAAGGGGAGGAGCTGGGGGATTTAAGTTAGTCCTTCTAAATCAACGTTACCGCCCTGACTGCTTGCCCTTGCGCTTATCAGATACCTCATCCCAACCGCTAAAATATTCCCGCTTCATGTACCACATCGCAAGAATGCTTATCGCCCACACAAAGTACGAGGAGACCCATATCCAATAACCCACACCCTTTCTCCTCGCGGTTATAAACACATACAGCCCCAGTGCCCCCTGTAGAATTGTGAACACGGTCAAGGCAATCCAATAATATAAAACACTCCTGCGTTTCCTTCGTGCGAGATAGGCTTGCCACACGACTACGAGTAGTGGTGGAATTATCATTGGTAGCTGGAAGTAGCCACGAATCACGAGTATTTCGCAGGTAAGAGTGTAGCTAAAACGTTTTTTGTTTTTCTCTGGGTTAGCTTGGTGTCTGAGGAGAAAGAAATGATAATGGGGTTCAAGAATAGGGATTATCAGAATTTTATCAACAGTTTGGCAAACTCACCCAGCAACAAAAATGAGAATCAGGAGTTCCCACAATGTTCTATGTTTGTAGTATGACTGCAATAACCATCGGACGAGCGAACCAACGATAAGCGGCAAAAAGATGGTTCCCACAGCGAGTGGTATTGACGCTTTCCAAAACGAATCTAAATCCCATGTCTGCGCTCCGCGCTGAAAGGTGATCATTGATATATTTTGGGGCCCCAAAAAGTGCATCAGATTTGGGACTGACGAGTTGGCTACTTGCGATGTGGCATTCAATCCTGGTAATAGAGAGGTTTGATTCGATAGCCCTTGGGCGTCGTTGGAACTGATTTTCCCTCGTGTGTACATCGAGTTTGAAGATTGATCGGTGATATTCATCCCAAAATAGGTCTGCGGCTGTTAGCTGTGGTACTACAATCGAGTCCCTCAACTCCTCCTTGCAGCAAGCGCAAATTCATATCCAGACAGGCCATCACGGAGTCCAAAAGTTCATTCACCAGGAAGCTAGGGGTTACAAAGAGACGCAAAATTACTTACAGAGACAAAGGAGATTGGCACATAGAGTCCAACTAGAAGCGTAAGTAGGTAAGTTCGATGCATCTGGGTAAGATCCAATTGTCCCTTCAGAGCTTGACGCAAGTCTAAAACTTTTTCCTTCGTATTTTCAAACTCCGTTTGCAGGTAATTTAGATCTTGCCTGATCTCTTCAAGGAGGCCTAGTTGTAAGGTTTCGACCGATGTTAATGGGCGGCTGAACGACTCAGAAAGATTCGAAATGGTGAACATAGCCTTCTGGCAGCAATCGACGCCGCTCTGCTGATAGTCACTTAAGTGCAGCAGATACTGTAGTTTCCCAGTGGATGGTTTCCGTCGCCCTTCATAAGTCTAGGATGAACGTTAGTAGCTGCAACCTGTAGCGCTAAAAGGACGAGATTGGTTTGTTGCTCAAGCATACCATGTATTCGAGAAAGCTTGATGTATTGTTGATTAGATCAACGGCATCTAGTCGTAGTTCGCCGAATATGAGAATGAGGTACTGCATCACACGATCGGCAGGTGTCCACCCCGAATAATCACAGCCTCTTGTCGATGATCCATAGGAGTCTCTTAGTCTGCAGAGAACAGTGTCTGATTTCAGGATTACAATTGCCTGCCGTGCCTCGGGTGTCCCGAAAAGACGTATTTTCGCATATTCTAACTCCGGGTGTTTCGAGAACGGTTGCCATACATAAACAAACAGATCGTTCACGTATTCGGGAAAGTAACGTGGCCATTCCAACTCTAAGTAGAAGTCCTCGGCGCTTAAACAATAAGCTCTGGGGGAGCTTTGTGCATTCTTTGGCTGACCGGCGCAGGCATTATCAGAGGGAAGATGGATCCGCCACAGAGGGGTAGCGCATGGCTTGGTGGTTAAAAGATCATGTATGATTTTGCGTCCGATTTCCCATTGTTCGGCTAAGGTTGTAACAATACTTTCTTGTATGTCGCTCAAGCCCTGGTAGGCGTTGATTATCCGGAGTTTCTTCTCTAGAATGTTACATTTCGTGGCAATGGTGCACACTTGAAGCCCATCCGTTTGTGGGCTTGCTATAGCGGAGCTGAAATCGGCGAAACCTTCGGTGACGGTCATCGCTGGGGATTCAAGAAGACAACCGTCGGTGGACAGGTACCATAAAATGGGCCGCAGATATTCCTGGGAATCTTTCTTCCAAAAATCTCCTCTGTAGTTTCTTTTCCTTTGCTGTGGATCGTTGATCTGCCCTTGGCCTGACTCGAGTTGTTGGTAGGATACTTCTGGCCTTTGGCCAGTTGAGCTCGCAATGCTAGCCATCGGTAGGAGGGCGTCTGCGATGGATTAGGACATAGCGGCTTCACGAGAAGAATTGAATAACTTTCGCCAGACATGATGGGATATTTATATTGGACCCTTGGGCGTCACAAAATACCCAGTCTTCTCTGTCCTCTTGTGCAAACCACAACTCGGAGCCTTGAGCACTAGACCAGCCATGCTTCGTAGAAGCCCTCCCATTCGCAACCATGATCAGCCGCTCACACATCCCGATTGCCCATATACCAATTGGCCTTAAACAACAAACCCTCCCGCCGCCCCGAATATCAACCAACCAGTCATGAAATTGGGGCGGCGCAGCGCAGCCTTGTCAGTTCCTTGGATGGACTTGCTTTTTCTTTTTTCTGTGTTTTGCGCAGCCTTGTGACTCGGGACCCTCCCTGAATTTTCCCAAGCCGGTGCCATGTGTCCTCGATATAATAGAGAGGGCTGAACCAAGTTGCAATGTTTTCGATCCTGTTTGGCACCCAGTGGGAGCACTCTGGCAAGCGAAGAAGCAAAATGGATGGAAGAAGATCTGAAGAATGTGGCTGATATCCAAAGACTCGACTAAACCCAATCCGGAAGGACATGACCACACCCGAGCATCCATGGATTAATTAAGCATAAGAGACAAGAGACAAGAAGGAAAGAAAGTATCAGAAGAAACAGCATTGATGATAGGAGAGATGGAAGACAGAAGACTACCAGGAAGTTACGACGCACCGTCTTATAGTTTACTGGATTTAGATGCATCCGTGTTCTCCGAGAATCTGCTTTATTACAATTATGATACCTGCACGCCCATGAATTAATTACATTCCCGTGTGATGGGCCGTTTCTGTTGCTAAGAGTTATGTGAAAACAGCGCCGAGAAACAGGAAAACAATCCAATGAAGAATCACTCGCTGTAATAGTAACCGGACAAAAAGAAAAGCCACAGATCAGAAAACAAAATGCCACCTGTGTAGGACAAGTTTATCCCGACTAACTAGCTATCAACAAACAGGTAAAAAAAATGTCGAATCCCGCCAATGCTAGGGATAATAACTCGCAACTCGCTCAAATGTATTCAAGCGTGGTCTTCACTCCCGCTGAAAAACAAAAAGCATAAGAGGGAAAGTTTCAGTTGTTGTTTATAGACAAAAATGACCCCATTTAGTTTTCTCAGGAGTAAAGGAGAAATAGGGGCATAATTAATTAAATAAAAATATTAGTTTAAGGTAATAAAATCCTGGAAAAACATTCGTTTCGTTGGTAATAACCGCCCGCCCTGCTAGGATTGCCAAAAAAAAAAAAGGTCGCCTATCCCTCCTCCATCAAAGGCCGACGAAAAATCGACAAGCTTCTTCAATTTCTTCATCGCCGCATGCAAAATCCCAGCCCACGATCCTTTGATCCTGGCTTGCGCATATGAGTTTGCGAGCGTCAAATTGAAGCTTGAAAACTCGAGCGGTGGGATGGGCTCCTGCGTGAGGGAACGGTCTATTGGGGCCTTGTAATTGGGCATGGGCCTGCGGAAGGACCATGGGAGGATACAATCCTGGAGGAATGTTTGGATGCTGAGGGTTTAAGACACCCTGGCCAAGGGGCTGGGCATTATTCGGGGCTAGTTGGGTAGGAACTTGTTGAGGAGGTGCTTGAGTTGGAGCCATTGCGGGTTGGAAAGTCGGTCCATTATCAGCCGGGGCGTTTGGCATGGGTTGCTGGTGCTGTGGAGCTTGTGGGTTATTCTGTGGCCCTGGTAAGGGCTGTTGTGCGGGATCACGACCGCTGAAAAAAGCACGATCGGGAGCACCTTCTGCTGAGGCAGCTCGAGCAGCTTCGTCTTGACGAAGTCGCTGTCCAACCACCCACTTTCCTTCATGGTCCTTTTTCCATATTATAATGGTTTCATCATACGAACCAGATACGATTCGTCCCCAAGCGCTTCCTCCTCCGCCTGGAGGGATTTTAGCTCCAAGGGCCATGATATCGTTTGGGCGTCTGGAACCTGTGCTCCTTGTTGGATTCAACCTTCTCCGGCGATTGACAGCAGAACTCAGGTCGGGAACTTCTCCACGGCGCTGGGCCTCCCAGAATTCGGTATCAACCGCCATTGCCTCTAGGCGTAATGTTTCTTCAGCCCCAGGCGGGTCTCCAAAACCGGCTTGAACTGTTCGAACTAGGTCCTGATGGCCCTGAAGACATGCAACCTCCGCGCCAGATGCGTGGTCGTATATCCGTACGGTATCATCATTACTTCCGCTTACTATCCGTCGGCTATCGAACTGAACACAAGCAATGCCTTTTTGATGCCCAATTAGAGTCTTTAGACAAGCACCAGTGTGGATGTCCCATACTTTGATCAAACGATCCCCGGAAGCGGATACAATTTCATTCTCATCAATTTGAATCGCATTGACAGCCGCTCCATGGCCGTCCAGAGTCATCAGGAGGCTGTATGGAGGTAATATTTTGACCTGGCGATTTGCAATCTGGGCTTCAAGTACACTTGGAGTTACTAGCGAAGTGTCGATAATATGGGACGGATATCTCACGCCAGAACCCTTAAAGAAGGTGGGGTAGTTCTTGTCAGTCGGAGAGAGCTCACGGCGATTCCAAACTTTTATTAGCTTGTCTTTTGAACAGGTGACCAAGAAACGTTCGTCGAACCGTAGATTTAGCACAGAATCCTGATGGGCATTGGTGAGTTCCTGAATCTTCTCCCCTGTGGAAAAGCGCCAGATTATGACATTCTTGTCGCTGCTTCCGGACACAATAATATCTTCTTTCTCGCTAGGGTCAAACTGCAGGCATAAAACAGACTTGGAATGCCCAATTAAAGGTGTGCCCCTAAGTCTCCTGGTCTCCAGATCCCACACTCGTACTGTCTTGTCGCGACTTCCACTGACAAGCCATTTCCCGGAGAATTGGATAGCATATACGCATTCGCTATGTGCCTCGGAAGGATGAGATGGATGTGGCAGCTGAAAATTTGTAAACCGGCCTTTCCTCCAGTTTTCTTCTAACCTTCGTCGCTGTTTATACAGATAGGTCCAATTCAATTTGGCTGTACCATTAGGCTGCTTCGTAAGCAATGTCGGCCTTATTCGAGACATATAGTCCACTGAAGGTGTGGCGAAGGGCGTGAATTTTGATGAACTATCAGCGAGGCTGGACTTTCGGCTGTGCAGAAAGCTGCGACGTTCGAGGGCCCGGCGGGGAGCAGTGGGAGATCCCATTGCCTCGTCATCGTAACCCGCATCACGCATCTCGTGGTCGCCTTCAGCGTCAGGCGTGTGACTAGCTTCCGTGTTTGACGTGCCATCTGCTTCCACCGTCCCATGCTGCTCATTCCAAGGCGGGCTAGCATCTGTCATGGTATTGGTCTCCGGTCTTGAGTTTCTCCTTGAATCTATCCAGCTTGGAGGAACCCGCTTTTTCAGTTTCGGTTGTCCCATATCAGTATCTGACTGCCTCGTCCTTGATTTACGGTTTTGTGCTAACATCGCCTTGTTGCGCTTTTCCTCGAACTTCTGAATTGCATCAAGGTCGAACCCCCAACCGTCTTGGATATAAAGCTGTCTCCATAGCCGCGAATCTAATATCCTCGATCGCCAGGACTTCGATGCAAGGGTGGCAGTTAGTAGCGTGTATGGGTCAAGGTATGCGAATATCTCTGCCGTGATTTCAGGCGGAAGCTTGAGTACGGGATCCATATGGAGGAGGGGGGTGAGTCGATCAACAACTGCCGCAACCGTCGATGTACGCAGGGTTCTCAACAAGCTGTAAGCAAATTCTTCGTAAACGTTAGCACTGGCCATCACAATTCTAGATGCAAAGGAGGAAGCTACCCGCTCTATCTGACTCGCTATGTGCAAGTATCCACCCAGGGAGACTCAAAGCATCGTCTGGAACCTGGATAGTGTCATTTTCTGCCTGGCTCCTGGTTTCGTCTGAGTATCCCTCGTCGAGTTTAAAAGGTGCTCCGACAGGAGTTGGGGCAAAATCTCCACGGTATTTGCCATTCTGTAGCCTTGGTATATGGGGTGCGCCGGGCGCGGCCCCGGAGTCGCGCTCCATGGATCAACCGTTGTGCAGGAGTGTAAACGTATCAATGGTAGCCACGGAGGCAGAAGGCAAGAGCGGGTATGGAGCAGGGAAATATGTCCGAATCGTCTCCCAGGCGGTCTGCAGCTTAAAGCTTGGTTGGGGGGTCCAGGACGCCGCTCAATCTGGTTGGCGAGAGACTTCTAGATCGGGAGGATAGGGGACAAAGAGACGAGGGTTCTGTAAAGGGGCAACGGGAATGGGACGGGAGTCGCATCAACAATCCGGAGGGTTTGAGACGGTCAGATTGTTGCCATGAGGTGACAAAGGAAGTCTAACACGGGAACAATAGGATTCTTAGAGGAGTTCCCAACAACCCCACGGGATTCCCGTACACTGCAGCACAGCGGCGTATCACCCGGTCCGCAAATGAAGCTCCCCAGACGGCGGGAATCAGCAGTATCTAAGCGTATAACAAGGACATGGATATAGGACGGGGGATGCAGCGTCCTGGCGGGTTGTTGGAGGTTGACATGGACTCGACGCTAGGGCGGTGACGTTATTCCCAATCCGGATGTTTGGGGCTCTGCGACGGCTGAGTCAGCGGGGATCAGGTGACACTGCCAAGGCTGCCGGCATTCGAGCGCCAAGCCACGCCGCCGCACCGCGCTAGGCCCGATACGGCGGGGTCTTGGCGGCTGAGTCAGGCGGCTCTGCGCCCAATCGGGGCTAGCGCCGGTGGCTCGCTGGAACAACCGACGATCTGAAAAGCGTAACTCCTGAAACACGACTACACTACACTCTGCATCTCCATCTCGCTATCTCGCTCCTTATTGCGGTGTCTGCCGTCTGTTCGTGCTGCTGTCCTTTGTCGTCGCTGTGCCAGTTGCAGCTCGTTTTCTCTGCTGGGCCAGACCCCCGTTTGCGTTTGATCTCGCCAGGCGGTTATCCCACGTTTGTACCCCTCCCTTCTATGCTCGCCAGTGACACCCTGCGCCAAACATTGAAATTACCTCATATCCAAGCCTCGAAGCGCTAAGCTGATCCTCGAAGTCTTCCCACAGCTACGTTGCTGCTGCTTGTCCCCCGCCTGCCCGTTATTCCCTCGAAGAGTTACGCAGTCTGTTATCGGGCTTTCTTTCCGTCAGCGTCGAAGTGAGTCGGAGCCTCCGATAACACACCCTGGGGAAGGCTCAGCTCTAACTGTGTCGATTAGAGGCTTTCGATTTGACCTCCAGCCATCGTACTTGGCCCATCTTGTCGGCTACTGCCTTCAAATCGTTCATTTCTCCACAGAGCCTGGCTGCTCAACGACCCATGAGCGCGGTCTCTGAAAAGGACCAGGAAGACTGGCCGGGACGGTACAAGTGATTTTGATTCGAGTTAAATACATTACGTTGCGATACGTTCGAGGCCCAGTACAAGATGGAACCCACACCCATGAATGGAGGCCCTGTCGTGGCTGAGGATAATATCATCAACCGGAGAGGAAATGAGTCGCTCTTCCAAAGTTGTGGCAACCTCAAAAAAAGACTCGCAGAAGTCCCCGGTTTCGAGCCGCATCTTGCGGAAATGGAAGAAATGGATAGGACGGAAGATGCCATCGACCCTGTTGCTTCTGTTTGGAGATGTCTCCGGCAAGGATACCCTCTGATGACCATCTTTAACGCCTCAAATCCCGCAGAGCCTTTGACGATTGACCCCGAAAAGGTGCCAGAGGCAAGGCGACCCAAGGCAGCCGCCTTCAAGTTCCTCCAGGCCTGTTTACAAGAGTTGGAATTTCCCCAGCAGAATTGTTTCCTTATTACTGATCTCTATGGCGAAAACACTACCGGTTTTGTGAAGGTGGATACCCCGTGTAAGCATGATGTTACTACTGGATTGTCGCTAATTTGTTCCTAAGGTCATTAAAATGGTCAGCCGGGTTCTCGACATTCTTGAAATGCGAGGCCAGCTCTATAAACCTTCCGCAACCTCTAATAATCAATACCAAGGCGAAAAGGTGAAGCTCACTCGTCGGGAGCATATTCTAAAAGAGATGCTGGAAACCGAGAGAGATTATGTTCACCATCTCCAGAACCTGCAGGCCCTGAAAAAGGAGTTGGAAGAAACTGGTGCTCTAAATGGCGACTCGAGCCATCAAATTTTCCTAAATCTCAACAATCTGCTCGACTTTACTCAACGATTTCTCATCCGAATGGAGCAACACAATGCTCTTCCCGAGGACACGCAAGATTGGGGTGACCTTTTTATTCAACACCAAGAAGGATTCCGCCAGTATGAACCATTTATCGCCAATCAACTGCGATGTGACGCTGTTTGTCAAAAGGAATGGGATAAAATCAAGTCTGCCCCTCGTTCTGTTGATCTCCAACAAATGGTGGCGCAACCATCAACCTTGAACGGGTTTTTCGTTAAGCCATTTCAGAGACTCACAAAGTACCCGTTAATGCTCACGGTAAGATTGAATTAATTTGACCGTTGGTACCATAGCTTCGGAGGCAGTGCTGAATTTGTATCTGTCACTGTAGGAACTCCGAAAATTGAACGATCACGAGGAAGCCAATGCACATATTACCGCCGCTATCGATATAGTGCAGGCCGTTTTGGACCAGGCCAATCACGCAGTGGACAAGGAGCATCTTGCTGCTGCCGTAAACGACCTCGCCGCTCGAGTTGATGATTGGAAATCCCTGAAGGTCGACGTATTCGGCGAGCTCCTCCGATTTGGGACTTTCACGGTGTTAAAAGGAGATGGAGGCAGAGATACAGAAAGAGAGGTTCGTATTGTTCTCTCAAAAACGAATAAAGGCTTCTGGTCCCTTTGTCGGAGCCATATCCTCTTCCGCAAGCGCCCAGTGAAAATCCGTCTTCGTCTATTAGGTGTGCCATCCCAGGCCCCTAATAAATACAACCTCAAAAAGCTATCTGGAAGCTATCAACCCACTGGAACCCCTTCCCAGGACTCGTTACTAGGATCAGGCAAGCCTCCGGCTTCCACAACGATATCCAAATTACGCTCTGCCTCTTTAAAATTGTTTACCATTCCCAAGCTTGGCAAATCTTCCCCGTCACGTTCCATGTCTAGTGACCCTGGATCAAGCAGTTCTTTGCGTTTATCGGGTGACATTGGCTTCAATGTACCCTCATCTCCTTCCACTCCCACATCCCCTCCTGCATCATCGTCATCATCAAGCAGAAGAATGAGTGCTTCCTCCGCAAGCGACCAGGGCAAACGCAGGCGTGCCCTTTCCACCATTGATCGTCTAATTCTTGCCAACGAAAGCTTTAGAAGTAACTTGGATGATCGCCCTGGTCGACGAACCTAACATGGGCATGACGAGTTTTACTATGCCCCAAGTTGCATTGTATTAGCGTTTACAGGCGTTCAAGATACCCCCTTGTGTAAAGCACATCTATGCCATGAGGGGATAATTCTAGTTAACCTACGGATCACCGTTTGGGATTCTAAATTATCGCCCTCATGAGTTCTTTTCTTTTGGTCCTTTTTCTCTCTATTGATCCATTGTGGCCTTCCTTTCGGCGCTTTAAACCCCTTGGGTTATTGATAGCGGACGGTGCGAATAAAGATTTTCACAAGCCTAAATCACGGAGCCGGAGGATCTATTGTGGCGGGACCTGTTTGCTGACTTGTCGTTTTATATTGAATCAGTATCACATCTATCTTTTCGAACGTATTCTTCTTTGCTGCAAAGATGTTAATCCCAACAAACAAAAGTCAAGGCTTGTTGGCAAAGAGAAACAAGCTGCCGCCGCGAAGGGCAAGCCACGTCTCCAATTGAAGGGGCGGATTTATATGGCCAATGTTACCGAAATAATTTCCCTTCAACGACCAGGTTTGTGGACATCTCTCTTGTCTCTCGTGTTCTTTTTACCGTGTGGGAGGTTGCTTACTCTCCCTCTTTAGGCTCATACAAAATCCAAATTTTCTGGAAAGGGGACCCTGGGGTTGTTGACAATTTCTCGATCCGTTACCAGAATGAAGATGTCATGCGCAAGTGGTACAAGGAGATCGATAACCAGCGAGCCATCCAGAATGAAGAAAGGCAAACTCGACATACAGGCACTTCTGAAACACAATTTACCTATCTCGCAATGGCGCCCACAATGCAAAATCCATACCAGGAGGAATATGACGCCGAGGAGGACCTTATACCACAAGGGGGTAATAATTTCTCGGAATTCTCGGTGTCTCGAAATGGTTCTAGCACGAGCTTGCGAGCACGCTCCGCCACGGGTGGCAGTGGCGGCTCTGGTCCCATGTCGGCTGGTCGACCCCCACGGTTTCCGATGCCCGAACCCCCGCTTTCGCTTCACACGCAATTCGCCAACGGGGCCGTATCCCCTGGCGATCGGACTGGCAATTCTTACTTCTCTCCAGTCACAGATACCGCCTCCACCCGGTCGAGCTCCCAGTCCACCATGTTTTCTTATTCTCGCCAAGGAACACCTTCGACGACATGGACTGAGGACTCCAATCGGTACACTGCTCCAGCAATGCCTAGGGCAACATCAAGAGACGGTGCCACCTCGAACCCATATTTCAATAATTCAAGGGGTGCACAGCGTCCTTCATTACCACCCCTCTCGTCGTCTCAACAGCATCCTCACTCCAGCGGCATGTCTCAGGCGAGACTGCGATCTGCTAGCAGTCCTGACATCCATAACCACAACCCTCCTGAATCACGCCGCCATGTCAATGGACACTCGATTGATAATGTCCCTGTGCCGCCCATCCCTGCCCACATGGCTGGCATGATGGCTCCCGTTAATCGCAGCCAAAACAATTCCCCAACAAACAATGCCCTCCCTATTCGCTCTGCCACTCAATCGCCTGGCATGCAGCAACAGCATGCCCAACGTCATGGACTCCCAACGCACCCAGCGCCCCAGTTCCATGACCCACAATATTCTCATAACCGGGTTGACCCCCGTTCTCAGCCACCGCCAACGTCCAATCCGATGCCGTCTGGGATCTCCTCTCCAGTAAACCAGGAGGGCGATCAGGAACTCTTCATGCCAAGCCAGCTGAAGGCCAAAGTCAACTTCGACGATAACTATGTCACCCTGGTTATCGCCAGCAACATCCTTTTCCGATCTCTCACGGACCGCGTCGACGCCAAACTTGCCCGTTTCACCAACCGATCGATTGGGAGCAAGTCTGTAAAACTACAGTATCGGGATGAGGATGGAGACTTTGTCACCATTGATAGCGATGAGGCAGTTCAGCTTGCGTTCATGGAATGGCGGGACCAGCATCAAATCATGCTAGCAAACGGACAGGTTGGAGAGATCCAGCTATTCTGCCAAGCGGTCGAAAATTAGAGTTGTTTCTAGCTGCGCGGAGTACACGCGATCGAAACTCTGTTCGTTGGATTGATCAAAGTCTTGGATGCGCTGTTGGGAACGCCCTCGCACCTGGTAGTTTGGACACAGGCATTTTCTTTATTTTTCTATATTATACCATTTCATATGTCAATCTCCGCATCCCAAGGCAGTTTTTGGCGTCGATAACATGTTTAGTTCCCCAATTTTTTGCAGGAGGATTGGCTCAAGAACATCGCTTCGATTTTGTTTCCCTTGGTTTTCAATTTCTGTGTTTGCTTTTTTTTTATCGATCGCTAATTCCCGCCCCTCTTCGCATCAAGTCAAGAATTGCACTGGCAGAACCAAGTGCAGAACCGACTCCTGGCCCCGGACAGATAATCTGCCTCTTCGAGGCCAACCGGGGTCCTATCCTTTCCTAGACCCCCTATCCTTTCTTCTTCGGGTCGCTTCCCATCTTAAGGGATGGCGATACTATCACGGAAAGAGACTGGTGAGACTTGCGAGGATTAACTGTATGGCACTTTTATAAAGGGAGAGCCCCCCAACATTCTCAGTCTGACCGTGTTATTATCCCGTCCAGCCTTGCCCTTGCACCGCCCGCCCAGCTTTATTTCTTCCCCTATTGTCGATCTGCAATTTATCTCCCCCCGACATCTTTTTTGAGAAATGACCGTATGATTGTACGTATCTATGTAGATGTGTTTATTTGCTTTTCCGTCTTGCTGCTCTTTTTTGTCCTGTTTTTTGTTGCTGCACACGACAAAGAGGGAGAGACGACGCTGCCAACCCCCAGCCTCTTTGTCATAAACAAGCATCGTCTACGTTTTGCATATTAGCTATATATCGACTTTTATTTTTTATTTATCCGCCTCATATTGTTCCGCTGTCTGCACAGACTCGGAATCCAAGTTCGTCCAACCCACGGATCGAATCAGCTTTGATACACCCGAACAGGGATCATGTAGTTACATATTTGTAGACAGCGTAATGTTCTTGTTCCTGTTCGAGCTTCGATTGCGCACACATCGGGTATTCCAGCCAATCGAACCCGATGACCGCGAACAATAAATCCAATTCCGAGTTGAATGCCCCTTTACAAACCGCATCAGTCCCCCGATAGATAGAGCGACGAGAATGCGCATTGGGTGCGATGCTAATTTGCACGCCATGTAACTCGCCGTTGTCAACCCAGCCGCAGCTGCATCACCGTCTCGCTTTTAGCCGTTTTCATTGCACCGTGGCCGCCTTTCACTAATTAACTAGTGAAGTTGCGTCGTCGTGCGGGATTAATGTCGAGATCTCGCTCAGCTGGCGTTGACTTTTCTGTTTCCTTTTGTTTATTATTTTTTGTTTATTTTTTACTGGGAACGAAAAAACATAAATATTGAACCACCGGGCAGAAAAAACTCAAAGCTCAAATTCTGGCTCAGGAACAGCCCCAGACTTTTCTCAGCTTTACCTGCTTATAATTATTCGAGCACTGCTTTGAATACCCCGCCCGTTTCTCCCTCCAGCATGAGCTTCTCCGGCCGCCGTCTCTCGATCCTCAACCCCTCGCAAAGCCGCCGCTTCTCCGCCAGCAAGGAGCTTTCGCAGAATGGTCCGTCTACTTCTTTACCTACTATCTACCTGTGCACACTAACCCGAGCCTCCCACCAGAAAAATCCTCCGAAACCCACCGCCAATTCCGCGACGCCCACGAAGGCCACCGCCCCCACGCCGGCCTAGACGCCACGCGCGCCTCAACCGGCGTCGTCTGGACCACCGAACGCGCCTGCGAACACGGCTACCTCGAGGACCCCTCCAGCTGGGCAAACCTCGGCCAGGGCGCGCCCGAAGCCGACGACGACATCGAGGGCAGTTTTCCACGCCCCACTTCGATCCCCATCAGCTCTGCGGCGCGCGAGTATGGCCCCACGGCTGGCATCAAGCCGTTGCGCGCGGCCGTGGCGAGGTTGTATAATGAGCATTATCGCCAGGGGAAAGAAGGGTATTATACGTGGGAGAATGTTTGTATTGTTCCGGGGGGTAGGGCGGGGTTGATTCGGATTGCGGCGATTTTGGGGAATTCGTATTTGAGTTTTCCGATTCCGGATTATTCGGCGTATTCGGAGATGTTGTCTTTGTTTAAGAATGTGGGTATATTTCTTTTGTTTTATCTCTTGGAGGGTACGTGGGGGTGGGCGCTGGCTGACGATTATGGATGCAGTTTGCGGCGGTCCCTATGCCGTTATCAGAGGCAGATGGGTATCATATCCACCCAGACAAGATCGCAGAGGAAATCGCTCGAGGCACTTCGGTTCTGTTAACTTCTAACCCACGTAACCCTACCGGTCATGTCGTTGGCAATCCCGAGTTGGCGAAGATACAGGACATCTGTCGCGGCAGGGCAACGCTTATTCTAGATGAGTTCTATGCCGGATACAATTACAGTACCGGATGCGATGGATCGACCACTAGCGGCGCCCAGAATGTCGTTGATGTCGACACTGATGGTATTATATTCCCTTCATCTCCACACACCATGGCTCATAACTAATCATCCACAGACGTCCTCATAATCGACGGCCTAACCAAACGCTTCCGCCTCCCCGGCTGGCGAATCGCCTGGATCATCGGCCCCAAGGAATTCGTCAACGCCCTCGCCTCAGCCGGCTCATACCTCGACGGCGGCGCCAACGTCCCCTTCCAAGAAGCCGCAATCCCCATGCTCGAACCGTCTCTCGTTCGCGCGGAAATGAAAGCCCTCCAGCTCCACTTCCGCGAAAAGCGCGACTACGTCCTGGGCCGGCTGAAGGAGATCGGTTTCGTGATCAAGGACGTTCCGGACGCGACGTTCTACATCTGGCTGGACCTGACGGCGCTTGAGCCGCCATTGCCTGCGTCGGCGAATATTTCGGATGGGTTGAATTTCTTCAATGCGCTGTTGCCGGAGAAGGTGATTGTGGTACCCGGGATATTTTTCGATTTGAATCCGGCGAAGAGGAGGGATCTGTTTGATAGTCCGTGTCATCATTTTGTGCGGTTGAGTTATGGGCCGAAGATGGATGTGTTGAAGAAGGGGTTGGATGGGATTGAGAGGGTGATTCGACGGGCGAGGGGGGAGGGTGTGGTTGATGATTTGGATGATGAGGTTGCTGTTGAGGATTGATTTAGAAACGGTGGGTTTATTTTGAGCTGTTTGCTTTTTGGGTATTGTTTGCTATCTAGGCGGGGTGGATATTCTTAATATGGCTTAGTTTGGGTTAGTTTTTGGGTATGTTCATGCACTAATATTCCGTTATTTATTATGTTCTGGTATAATGTGCTTTATAGAGCAATGATATCTGTTCTTTTATGCTGGAGGAGTGGCCGTCAACAAAGAAGTTTGCCTTGGGTCGTTTGCGGCATCGGACTAAGAAGGCGGGTATCAGCCTTGTTGCAATAATTGAGCAGTCATACCCTGTCGATATATACGGCATTCAGCTCTTCACAAAGAGATATTGTGTGGTAGATGCCCATAAAAAGCCATAGGGGAGAAAGGGGGTGGAATAGGGGCAGCAGTATAGGGGAAGGCGCTTTGTCAACCACACTCCTTCACACACAATGCCAATCTCACCACAGCAGTCACTGCTCAGTCCTGTCTGTCCATCTATCATGATCCATCCCAACATCCATTAAAGTAATATCTCTCTCTTCTGTTCTGCCTCTAGTTCTCCTGTTCACCCCCTAACCTAATTCCTTATCTCCACGTGACATCACCAGCATCCTGTCAAGTCACGTGTCTCAACCATGGCTCGGGGTATCGCCAACCTCATGCTCCGTCTGTATACTCAAGGCCACTGTCCCGCCCACAACCCCGTCGTCTATGTCTCCTCATGCTGTGATGAGGATCCTGCCACCATGCCTCGGGGGACGCGCATTTTCCGCATCTTCTACACCTCCCTCTTCACCATCCTCGGACTCATTCTTTTCATCCTAACTCTGTTCACCCCGGCTGATGCCATCTATCAGTCCTACAAGTCCCACCGTCTGGGCAACATCTTCATCATCACCGGCGTGTACATCTTTACCCTGCTCCTGGCCATTTTCATCTATGCCAGTCGCCTCTTTACCAACAGGAGTGTGCTTGCCGGCATCCCTAAGGCGTGGATCCCCGTCGAGAAACCAGATGTCTCCAAGGGCGTCAGACGCGTCGTTGTCGAGGGGTTAGGACGCAGTGCCATTATCGCACAGCAGTCTCGTCCTAGAGACCGCACGGGAGAAGACAATAGCCGTCTTGACCCCAGCATGACCATCCCCGCCACAGGCACGCCGCCATGGGGCAACGTCTCTCATCCCGGCTGGACAGCCCCTGACTGCCCGGACCTGCCAAGCCAGCAGTTCGAGCCCGTGGTCAAGGAGCTGCCCCATCTCATCGAGGCAAAAGCCGTCTCCCTTGCTCCTGTTGATCCCCGCCTCCCACAGCCCGCAGCAAGCGGCCAAGGGGATGAAAACGAAGACGAGCACCAATCCATCCCAGACGAGCGCGTCGTTGAGATCCTCCAACGGCCCCGCAACATGTGTCTACGCGACTACCTAAGCCATCTAACCCGTCTGAACCTGATCAATCCACCAGAACTCGGCCGTTCATTCATCCGCTTGTACGAACGCTCGCGCTTCTCCAACGAGCCACTCACAGAACCTGAATTCCGCTCTCTCATGGGCATGTTTGCCGAAATGCTCCGCGGCATGACTGCGCTCGATTCCGGAATCATCGCTGAGGTCCAAGCCGTGGCAGACGAAGAATCCGGCTCTATCATCCATGGTGGCACAGCAGAGTCCATGACGAGCGGCGACTCGCGAAGCTTACATGTCGGCCGCGACACCGTGCCCGCCACTCTCACCAGCTCCAGCGCATCGTTTGCGTCTAGCCATCGCTCTGCCGCTAGTAGGCGCAGTCGATACCATCCGTCCAATTCGCCGGCGGCTAGTGCGAGCAGTCTTATTCTGGATCGTCCTGGTGGTGGTAGTCCTGGTGGGAGGAGGGGTAGACGTACTTCTTCCAGACGCAGCGTATTTACTGCGGATGGGCAGTCTATTAGACCTATGCCGTCCAGTATATCGGTTAGTTCTGCGGGGAGCGTTGTTCATCGCCCGCAGGGGGAGATGGCTGCTGGCACTTCTGCTCCTGTTACCCCTGTCGCTGCGCCTGTGGATAAGGCTGGCAGTATACATGAGTGACAATGTCACCACCACTGGATCAGATCAACCCCGATTGCTTCCGGAATTTCTCATCGCCTCGAACTGGGAGCGTGTATTTTTTGCTTGTATTTCTATTGCTATTTATATTGTTCGCATTTAAGCATGGCGTTATAGGAAAGATGGAAAGGGGACAAAAAGGGGGAGGTGTTTTGCTGGGATTTTCCTATGGCGGAGTTAATGGATGGATGCATGGGCAGATGGGTTGATGCATGGTAATGTGTGTGTTTTATATATTGTTTTCTATGATGCTTTATTCCTTCCAGAAGGGAAAAGAAGGGAAGGGAAGTGGGAAGATACAGTTTACTACTATGTTTATTGCTTTATTATCCGTTTTGACCACAAAGGATCAACTGTTGGGGCAAACTAACTAACTAACTGCCTTGGCAGCCCCACCCGAACCCTCCATGGACAGGTTACCTCGCTGGTTCCTGAACCAGCTTTTTCATAACAGCAACAACAACAACAACCCTATAAATTGTCTGGCAGCACAGTGGAATTTTTCATATTTGACAGAACAGATATCTATGCAGTAACAAGTCTCAAACCCATACCTATGTGAACATCCATACAGAACAATAACCCTTTTCTTGGTGGTCGATTATATCCCAATTTTGATCGTTGGAGTCCAACATCACCAACGGCCTGCCATGTCTACGGCTTCACAGTCAACCCTCCTCGGCTTCTCTGCAACCCAGGCCCAATCCAATACATCCAATACCCAGACCAATGGCTTATTTGGTAGCAGCAGTTCCCAGCAAACTCCTAGCTACACGAGTCCATTTCGCCTTCCGTTAGGGACGGGGACTGTGACGTCTCCCTATGTCAACCTGGCCTCGTCTACCTCAGACAAGGTAGAGTTTCTTACCGGGTTTGGAAAGTAGGTGCATATTCGGGTGCGCTTTCGAGCCCACCTGGTTTCTTTTTATCCGCTATCCTATAAAATATGACTGATTACTGACGGGAACCGGGGGAGGATACAGATTGTTTAACTCTCAAGTTCACTCAGACGTGACGTTGTATCTGGGACCTTCAAAGTTCAAGTTCCACGCGCACTACGTGATCTTGAGCGTGAGGACTACTTTCTTCGACAAGGCGAAGGCTGGGGAATGGGAGGAAGGGAAAACCAATGAATTTCACTTAAAGGGGGGACGCTCGCATGCTCTTTATCGGATGCTGGAATACATCTACAAGGGGGATTATGCGACTGACACCCGCTGCCTGGATGGAACAAAAGGTACTATACAAAATGGTCCCGGTAGTATTCTCTTAGCCTCCTCCGCCCCCTCTTCTTTTTACTCCGCTTCTCTCCACTCTCAAGCACATCTATTGTTTTGTTTCAATCATTAACTTGATATGGCATGATACAACAGACGATGCAGACCTTCTTAAACACACTCGTGTGTTTCTCCTAGCCGATTATTTTGACGTCAAAGGCCTGAAAGAACTGTGCGCTCAAAAGTTTGCCAAGCAGGCTGCCTGGTTATGGACAGCTGACCAGTTTATTGAGTCAATTCGGGATGTCTACTCGATTCCCAAATCTAGTGGTCAGTGTATGAGAAAGGAGATCTACACTGTGGTTCAGGCCCATATTGAGCAACTGCATGAGAAGGAGAAATTCCGGGAGCTGTTGAATGAGTGCGCAGAGTTTGCGGCGGATGTGGTGGATATGGTGCTTAAGAAGCATGCCCCAAAAGTACAGGGGATTCCCAATACCAGGGTCTTTGGCTAAGAGTTTTGCTTGCATATGTTTATTTGGGAAAAGATGGATGGGGATATATGATTCCCTCACATACGCCTAGCATTCATGTATCTACAATCCATTATATTACCTCCCTACCCCAAATGAAAACATCACGATAACCTATTCAACACCTCCTTGCCCTCCAACCACCTCCCCAAATTCTCCGCCTGCTCCTCATACCACCGATTCATAATCTCCTCTTCCCCATACCCCATATGCGGCGTCAACAACACCTCACTCCTCCCCTCAACCCCCCACTCCGTCGTCCGCCACTCACTATCCTCCGCCAACGGCTCCATATCAAAAACATCCAACGCCGCCCCCCTAATCCCCCCCCTCTTCAACGTCTCCAACAACGCCTGCTCCTCCACCAACGGACCCCTCGACGTATTAACCAACAACGCATCCCCCTTCATAACCCCCAACTCCCTCCCCCCCACCATCCCCCTACTCCTCTCACTCAACACATAATGCACACTAACCACATCCGCAACCCTAAACAACTCCTCCTTCCCCCTTACCACCACAAACGAACCCACCGGCAACCCCAACTCCACCGCCCTCTCATCCGCCCCCTCCTGCGTCAAATTCTCGGACCACGCAACAACCCGCATCCCAAACGCAACAATGCCAATTCTCCCCGTCGCAGCACCCAACTTCCCCAACCCTACAATCCCCAACGTCTTCCCCGCCAGCCCCATCGCGAGACTATCCCCCTGCCACCCGCCGCCCTTCACAACTCGGTCGTCCCGCGCTATATGCCTCGCGAGCCCCAGGATCAACGCCCAGGTATGCTGCACCGTCGAACTAGGGGTTGGCACTTTCTCCTCACCGGGTTTCACACCCGTGGTTCCAGCGACTACGATACCGCGCGCGGCGCAGGTGGGGAGGTCGATGGCGCGGTTCCGTGTGCCGGTTGTTAAGAGGAGTTTTAGGTTGGGGAGGGAGGAGAGGAGGGTGGCGGGGAAGGGGGTGCGTTCGCGCATGGTGCTGATTATTTGGTAGGGGTGGAGGAGGGTGGTGAGGGTTTGGTGGTCGGTGGGTGTGTGGGTGGGGTGGAGGGTGTGGGGGTGGGTGGTTATTGTGAGGTTGGGGTGGGTGGTGGTGGTGGTGGTTAGGGGGTGGAATTTGGCGGGGGCGAGGGATTGGTAGTCGTCTAGGATGGCTAGGTGGAGGGGGGAGGGGGGGGTGGGGGTTGGGGGGGGCATTTTTGTGGTGGGTTGGGTGATGGTACTATGTAGTTGTGATATCTCAGGGAGATACTACTAAGGAGGGAGGGGAAAAGGGGGGATATGATGTATCAGTGATTGATAGAGGGATGAAGACCAAGTGGGATGCCGAGACTTAAAATAAATAGTCGGCAAACCGGCTAATCTGATGATGATGGGGCTTCGGCATGGCGTCATTTCCATCGGCTATGAGGGACAGTGTTTTCTTTGCCGCCAAACACAGTTGGACCTTGAGGTGATATGTAAACTATCAACGATTTAAAATAAATTAACCCAGATTTTAGTCTCTATCCTGGACCAGTCAAGACACCTACTGAGCCAGGGGGGGATGGAAACAAATTGGCGATGCGGAGGCAGGACAATCCAACTGGAGTTAGTTAACTATATGAGCTAGCTTCCCCCGCAGACCGCGGGGAAGCCAACTCTATTAAAATCACAAATGCGTGAAGTCAAGTCGGCTCTTAACTTGTTGTGGCGCAATGAGCTTCGAAGAACCGCTGGACCCGGCCATTGTTGCTGGTGAGCAGCCAAAGATCACATCGTTGATTCAAAAGATGCGAGAAATGATGAAAACACGCTGACCACACACCCTGACTCTAGCACTGCCCGCAGGAAGCGAGATTATCTCGGTTGAGGGGCATGGGCAAGCAAACGTACGCCGCCTATGTATTCTGAGAGAAAGGGGTGGCCAACACTGATTTTGTTGCCGCGCAGTGGGCAACAGGATACCAAGTCGTCACAGCCCTAAATGGCGAGGAGAAGTCTTACTTCTTGAAGGTGGAGATATTCACTTTGGCTTGGGGGCCGTTTCCGGACATCCGTGGGAAAAGGTTTATTTATTGACGGCTCTTCATTTCGCAGATTACGAGGGACGAGGCGGATGTTGGAATGGCGGAGGCAGAATATGAGGGCCAGAAAGCCCTTTATGCCATCATTCCAGACCACGCCGTACAGCCAGTGGCCTGGGGCTACTTGGAAGACAACAAGACAAGGTCGTGGTTCCTTGCGCATTTCCGCCGACTCAGGCAAGCCACACCGTCAAACACTGCCTTAAATTCAATCATGCGGAAACTGCGTACTACAACCCAGTCTCCCACAGGCAAGTTCGGATTCCATGTAACGCCATTTTACGGCCCGCGGCCCATGCTTGCAGACTGGACCGACAATTGGGAGGAGTTTTGGACCCACGAGTTCAGGGCGAACCTCCAGTACACCCAGAGGATTTTGGGTAACGACCCGGAGCTGCTCGAGCTGTCCGAGGAGTTCATTGCAAAGGTGGTGCCCAGGCTGTTGCGTCCGTTGCAGACCGGCGGGAGGAATATTAAACCCAGCCTATGCCACGGGGACTTATGGGATAAGAACATCGAGTGGGACGATGACACAAAGAAGTTCGTCCTTTTCGACTCATGCCCGTTTTACGGGCACCATGAGATCGATTTGCAGAGCATGAGAGCCCGTCGTTATAACATCAACATCAACTTTGTAAATTGGTATAAACTCGAAGGTGCATCGGAACCTAGAGACGATTTTGACGACCGCAACGCCCTATACTCGCTGTAAGCATATCCATCTCCCAGGCAGTTTCTTTGGCTGCACACTGTGTTAACGTTCCCTTGCCGGGCTAGACGAAATGATATCCTGACAGCAGGGATGTGGAAGCTTACACAGTTGCTAGCAGAGTGAGTACAACTCCTTGGTTCTCTAGGCCTGCGAGCTCACACTGCAAAAAGAGCGAAGCAGGAGATGCGCCGGCTCATAGCAAAACATCCTGATGGGCTTGCTGGTTTCAAGGGTGACCTTACCCCTACCAAGCAAGGTGATATAGATGCTAGAGGGCATGGTCCAACCTATCCGGACAAACCGCTATTAGCAGAGCGGATGGTAGTTTTGGCAACTCATGGATAGGCAATTTTAGTTGCATTATTTTTTGGATTCTGGCTACTGCTTGCTGGGAAATCCGTGGAAAGTTTCCAGTTTATTTCACTTTGAACCGGAAGTGCGGGGCTAGTTAACTAGTTATTTAACTAACTTAACTAACGAACTAAATAAATAGTTAAATATTTCAAGCAAATCCTTTTAAGACCATGCTCTCAAACTTGAACTTCCGTGGCCAAACACTTCTTTCGACATGTCCACCATTATCGCTCTCAATAAATGGAATGAAGTGACGCCTGGCATCATGGAGTCCACCCGAAACGAACAACAGCCGTTGCCAACACCAGTCGAAGCTGATATCGAGGCACCAACATACACCCTCTTCACCACGAGACAGAAGAAATGGATTATTTTCATTGCTGCGTCGGCCGGCTGGTTCTCTACAGCTAGTAGTTTCATCTACTTCCCAGCAATCCCCTTCCTGGCCCGCGACTTGGGTGCCAGCGTCCAAGAGATCAATCTCACGGTTACCTCCTATCTAATCGCGTCCGGTATATTCCCATCCATATGGGGCAATTTCGCAGATCATTACGGACGTCGACCTGTATTTATCATGTCGATTGGTGCCTATATCGCTATCAATATCGGCCTTGCTGTGCAACGATCCTTTGCAGCGCTGGTCACATTGCGAATGCTTCAGAGCATGGCAATCTCTGGTAGGAAGGGGGCAGATTATTTATTCCTTTCAAGATAGGAGATTTGCTAAAAGAAAAAAACCAATGAGAAAAGCTACCTTTTCGTTTGCGTATGGGGTTCTCGGTGATCTCACGACACCTGCGGATCGGGGAGGTTATGTCGGTCTCATCTCGATACTGTAAGGGCCTCTGGCAGCAAAGAATGCCTGCTACGGAGGTTAACTGCTACAGTGTATTCTGGAGATGTTGAAGGGCTGACAGATCGTCATAGTCTCAATACGCCACCAAGTGTTGCTCCGTTGATCAGCGGGCTGTTGCTTATTAGATGGAGCTGGCCTGCTATATTCTGGTTTCTTGCTATCTTATCCTCGACTGTCTTCATCGCCATTTTGCTCTTCCTACCCGAAACCTGCAGGCGGATTGTAGGGAATGGCAGTGTTCGTGCACCAGCAGTGAACAGAGCTTTGCTGTCTCCTCTTTGTCCAGATGACGTTCAGGGAGGTACTCATAGTCTGATCGGAGAGGACGGTGGGCATTTGAAACGACTCACCAATCCTTTTACAGCGTTTGGACTCTTGAAGAACTACGGCACAGCAGTTTCTGTTGCTTGCTTCGGCGTTTACTACACCATCTACTCGTGCTTGCAGGCCTCGTTGTCCACCATATTCGTCGAGATATATGGCATGTCTGGGCTGGTTGCTGGCCTGTCATATATACCGTTTGGTATCGCATGTATGCTGGGATCCTCTCTTGCTGGTAGGTAGTTAACTACTACTAAGCCATCATCTATATCCCGGCATAGTGTTGGGAGACACAAGTCAACACTTACCCATGGACAGGAAAACTACTCGACTATGACTACGCCAGAACAGCACAGTCCCTATCCCTAACTATTGACCGTCGCAAAGGCGACGACCTCAGAGCGTTCCCGATCGAATATGCTCGTCTTCGGACATGCAAGTATTTTATCGCCCTATGTGCACCACTAATTATTGGATACGGCTGGGCTCTACAGTCCAAAGTTGTGAGATGAAGTAAATTCCCCAAAATTGGCACATATATCTGCTCACAAGTCCAAGCATATGGCTGTGCCACTGGTCCTCCAATTCTTTATCGGCTTTACAAATCAGGTAAACTTCACGGTATGTTTTCTTTCCCATAACATCTATATACCTCAATTTTGCCAACACTGCTTATATTCAAGCGCAGTCACTCAATGCATTACTCGTTGATTTCCACCCTGATCAACCGTCCGCGATACAAGGAGCGAGTAACTTTGTCAGATGCGAACTCGCAGCTGGTGGAATTGCGCTTCTGGACCTGTTGCTGAAAACACTTGGACCGGGATGGTGTTTTGTTGTTTTTGCTGGTCTTCACGTTATCACACTTCCGGCACTTTGGGTCTTAGAGCGTTGCGGCTTGTCATGGCGTAAGAAACAGCGTGGAGAAAGAAAATAGGGGGAAAGGTTAATAGATTCATGATTCATGAATCCAACGAAATATATTTCTGGCCGCGTCGGTCCCAATAGGCACCTAGAAGTCTAGTGACCACTATACTGTCCCTCCCACCAGTTGCACGAGCTCTTGTTCTTTTTTACCATTGTCCTTAGTTGACAGAATTGAAGATATAGTGTTAGAGAGGGCAGACAGGCAATGGGGAATGGTGAGGACAGATAGAAGCAGGGTGAGCTCATTTCTTGAGTACCCCCCCGAGTTTCAATGAAATTAAAAACTAATCTTGGTCTTGCCAGTACATAGAACTCTAGATCTATCAACTAACGTCGCACAATATCCAAGGAAGATAAATATAACCGAAACATCCCACATAACCCAAAATACCCCAAACATAAGCCAGAAAATACTCTCTTCCCATAACCTCACCAACTCACAACCCCCCTCTCCCGATCAAACCCACCCCTCAGCTGACTCTCCGGCTTAACAACCTTCCCCTGCAGCACCGTAAACTTGACAATCCCCTCACAATCCTCCGGCCTGACTCTCGCCAGCCATATCCCCTGCGCTGCCCCTTCATCAGAAAGCGACGCCTTATTTTCCTCCCCGCCTCCCGTCCCGGACTCAAACTGTCTTCTCCGATATATAATTACGTTTGCAGAGTACTTGTGCCCGCCCACATGGCTGATGAAATATATCCCTACTCCGCCCGGTCGTTCGTCGTTGAGGTCACGGTATAGGCGGTGCTGGCGGAGATGTCTCTCGAACTCCCGACGGAGAAGGGGGGCGGATTGCCCGCAGCGCGCGTCACGCGTCTTCTGCGAACAAAGGAGAATCACGGCTGAGTGCGGGCAGGGGCGGGAGCGGAGAGACGTGAGGGCTGTGTAATCCAAGGGTGGGGCGGGCGTGATGGGTGTTAGGGATGAGAGCGGTGTCGACGGTGTAGAAGCGTCAGAGTCGGCTTCTGGCGTAGTTGTAGTGAGCTCGGATATGTTTGAGGGGGTTAAGGGGGAGGTGGTGGTCGGGGCGGGGTTGACGAAGTAGGTGATTAGGTCTGATGCGAGGGCGGGAGTGACGTGATCGACGATGGTAAATGCGGGGAGGATGAGGACTGTGGTGGGCTGTTTTCCCGCCTCGTGATGGTGGTATTCATCTGGCACGGGCATGTTTGACGCTGAGAGCTTGAGGTTCTGCGTTATGGAGGGGTTAGTATGGGGTTCAATTTTCGTTCGGATATAAATGGCCTTGTCTCCCTCAAATAATAAAAATATAATCAATAACATACCCCGTTACTAGGCTTCAGGCCTTGCTTCTCAATTGCTTCCATAACACTGCCCTCCTCATCAGCAACATCTCTCACCCAATCCGTCTTGCCCGTCGCGACGAGGAGGTGTGTAGCCCAGCCCTTGACATGCCCATACAGCTTGTCTTCCAAGTCTATGCTGAATTTGGCAGGATACTTGATTGTGCAGCTGGCGCAGTCATGGTCACAGTCTTCCCCGTCAATTTCAGGACTGACTTTGGTGAATAGCGAATCTTCCGACGCAGTGGTTATGCCTCCTGAGGCTGGGCTTTTCGTCTTCGGCGAGAGGAAGGACGTGCCACGTCGCAGCAAGGCTTGCATTTTCTCTGATTTTTTCCTTGAAAATGTTTCAGAGTACGGGATAGCCGTACACCGTATATATTAATCAATGGATAGGTCCGTATACGGCAGACAGTCGCATTGGAGGCAATATTCTGAGGTCTGGGGTTGATGGTGGGGGAAATTGTAATCAGATCTTAAGCGATCTTATCTGATTCGGAACCCATTCCGTGATTTGTCAGCGCTCGGCATCGTTAAAGCCGAGCACTAAAGCCGACGGGATCGGATATCAACATCACGTCCCGAATTGCACAATCTGTTCAACAAATGGTGATACTGTTTTGAGGTCATGGTCGTTGATCTGAGTTAACACGGGCTATTCAGCTAGTACTCTGTGTTTATCTCGATATTGCCTGCTCACTTGTCTGGTTGGTCATGCAAATGGATACAAAATCAAGCTTTCTTCGATGGGGGGTGTTCGTTTGAAGCAAGAAGCTGTTATCATCATTATGCTGATATTTAAGACATTCAAGTTTTTGTGTGTGCTAGTTCCTTCTCACCACTGCTACGGATCTACCGGGTTGTCCGCCTTATCTTTGCCAATCAAGCGCACCACCACTCCACGAACTAGCCCCATACCAATCCAGCTCGCGCCTCTCTTCCTTCAGGCCAGGCTCCGGCGCCTTTTCGAGATGCCATGGGGGAGTTCCGGGGTAGCCATCCTATCCACATCAACGGCTGTATCAGCCAAGGCCCACCCCCACACACGACTGGTTGGAGGCTTGGAGCTGCCTCCTACCCTGGTCAGCGCATCAGTCCGTCGCTGTATCTATCTACCTTCAGCTTCCCGCGGTTTGTCCAGACCCACAGCAGCACGCCTAAATTTACGTGCCGATATGCCCTGCCATGTTATTGAACTAGGAAAATTGGCAAAATAATAACAAAGGGGATTGTGCGAGGATGCTCGTTGCCGCATATAGCGAGATTTTGAAATTTCAGATATCCTCGCTCCCATGAGAGAGTTGTTGCACAACTGATAGTATTTCTTATATTGACATAGATAGATCAATACTTCGCAAGCACAAGCTAACACACTTCCAAGTCGAACAAATTCGAAACCTCTGACATTTTCGGGGGAATCCACACCAGGCAGAAAACGTCGAGGAAACAACGATATGCACCCAACAGAGGCTGCTACTATAAAAGAACTAGAAAAATGGGAGAAAGAAAGCTCAAATGACCACAAACTGATTCCTGACATCCATTATATGCGCGCTCTAGAAACCCTTCCGTGATGGCCGGCGGGTCCAGGTATGTATTTAAACGACTAACTATTTTCCCTGGTATTTTCTCTTCAAACTCGGAAGGTCAAAGGGAAAGAAAAGAACCCAATGCATACGTACAAACTCCCATATGCGTCAATCTGGTTAGAACCATTCTGTCCCCCCCCATACACGCTCCCGGTTTCTTTCCATATCTTCCTCATATTATCATTCAGCGGGAGTGAAGGTTGCAGCAAAGAAGCCAAAACAACACACCCACGCCATACAGAACGGAATACGCAGCTATCATTCCCCTCCCCTCCCTTCCCTCCTCCCCGTACTCAACTCACACATACATTTGGTTACTTTAGTAGTTCACTGTCACACAACCAACCCCGCCTCCAACCTCCATATCATACATATGCCGTGACACCCGACTTACACTCCTACATGATCCGGGGATTGTATCCCTATCCCTATCCATCCCCGGATCATCGGTCTAATCCGTTCGCCATCCTCCAGCTCGAGTTAGTTACTACTAGTTAGTTAGCGCCACACCATCCGCGAAGTGGTGGGGGGGAGTGATCTCCGTTTTCCGATAAAGGGTCTGCGTCTGGAATGACAAGGATTGGCCTGGTGTTATGGATCCGGATATTGAATTTGTTAAGTTGGGGTTGAAGGTGAGGAGTTAGGGCACTATGTATGTATGGGGCACGTTGGTTCCCAGTTCGGTGATGAGCTGTGTCGAGGTGTGGTCCAAACTATATGTGCATTCTTATGTAGTTGTATATTGTGTGTTGGATGTTGTGCGGGGGTGGGGGATGGAGGGTCCATGTTTGTATTACGGGGTACGTCCTGGGAAGGTGGTTTGATGGGTGTGTTACGGTGCTGATTGGTGAGGTTGGTGAGGTTGGAATAGGTTGTGAGATGATGACTGAATGGATGCACATATGGAGGGAGATAATTTGGTGGGTATGGAATGTGGTGTGATTATTATGTGCGTAAGAAGCAAAAAATGTGTATACATCTCTAGCTCGACCGAGTACATGTCGGTCGTCAGGTTATTATATTACATTCCGGAGGTAGAGAAGGAAATAGGAGGTAGATAAAGAGGAAGAATATAGTAAGAAATAAACAGGGGAAGGAAATAGAAAAAGAAAGAGTAAACAACAATTAAAGTGATCAGCAGATAAAAAGAATATAAAAAGAATAGATGCTAGAAACTTTTTTCCCGCGCAGCCGTATTTTGGAGGTTCGTGTATCCAGTTCCCATTAGATACGAGCCAACATTGCCATATTTTGGACCTTCTCCGTTTCCGTCCTCTTATTCAAAGAGAAAAGCGAGGCAGGGCAAAGAAACGTAAGCTTTTCGTCGTCAAATACCCTCCTTCGGGAGAGAACACTGGCGGCTCAAGAATGGAAATGGTCGAAATATAGAAAGGGAAGTAAATAAAACAAGGAAAGAAAGGGAGTAAGGTATGAGAAGGATAATATAGACGACGCCCAGCTTGAAACAAAAAAAGTTGGGACACATTGCTAATGAATATGTCAAAGGCCACAAACGCCAGTTCGCCAACATAGTGCTTGCAGGTACTGTACGTCGCTGCGTATTCTGCGTGCTAGTCCGCTGTATCATAATCTTCATCCAAATGGACATTATTAAAAAGGGATTCTGGGTGCGTGTGAAGGCGAGCTATACTGTATGTACTCGTCGAAATCCGTGATTCGTCATAGTTGCCATTGGCTTCCAAGCATGAAGCCTAAAACGCATCAAATACTGAAGTGAAGTCCGAGTAAATAAACAAAGGGCAGATTTCGCTATAACGAGAGCAATAAAGGACTAGTCGTGGTTCGCGGGCATTGGGTTGTTTCTCTCCAGGTTTTTCTTTGGCCAGGGGTAAGCATGAGCCACCGCAAGAGCTTAGCTTCAGCTTTCAAGCCCAAGAAAATCCCAATTAACGCGGTCTGGGTAAGGATTAAAGATACGGGAAATCATAGGCTTCGTATCCATGGGGATTCCTTGAGGATAAACCATTGGGGGTCGAGGTTCATACTCAGAAACAGCTCGTTGGGGTGCTTGCGAATATCGTTGGAGGGATTCCATGGTGGTGGGAACATCGAAACGTTGTATCTGTGGTGTGTAAACAACACCAGCGCCGGAATAATTCATTTCAGGGCTTAGGGCAGTCTGCTGCTCCTCGGGGACAGCTATGGAGTGTATAGGGGCAGGCTGTGACTGTGGGCGATAGAAATCATGTCCGATCATTTGAGGTGGAGGATACGTTTGTTGGGGTTCGGGAAAGTTGCTCGCAGGTGGGATCATAGCCGGAGGGGATTGCGAATAAACCGACTCTTGGGGTGTGCAGACGGGTTTGGCATGTATCTCATGTTGGTGAGAACGATTTTGGTGCTTGGTCAATGTGGTTTTTCGACAGAAGCTAAGGGGCATGTCAGCGTTTGCGAGGCATAGTTGAAGCATGGGTGAGGCTGCCTACCTTCGGTCACAAGTTGGTTCTGTGCACTTGTATGGTCTCCTACCGGTATGTATTCGTCGATGCCGGGCTAGGCTTGAGGACTATATCGCCGTTAATTCTATGCTTTCGAGGCAAACGCAGAGGCAACACCATGCTCCGCTTAACGGTCCAAAATTGCGTGAAGAAAAAGAACCACTTTGCGACTATGGGGAAATACACTGCAAATATCGGACCACAACGCCAAATCATTCACATACATCAGAAAAGGCTTTCCTGCAGTCAACAAAGTCGCAAACATGGGGCTTTTCGCCAGTATGGGTACGAGAATGGACCGTTAGGGCAGAGCGTTGGATAAAGCTTTTGGTACAGCTAGGAAAATTGCAACGGTATGGCCGTTCATTGGTATGTATTCGATAATGCCGGCAGAGATCTGATTTCCGGTTGAAAGCCTGCGCAGTAAGAGAGAATTGCACACAAGTCAATCAGCCAATTCTGGTTATAGTAGTCTCGGGCTCGTCGTACCTTTCTGCACTCATCCCAAGGGCACTGAAAGTTGCGTGTACGAGCCATCCTGGTGCTGCAAACAAGGCCACTGGAATGATGTGGTCAAGTACGAGCAATAAGATAGGTAGAGCTCGGAATAAATCGAGACCGTAGGCGAAGAAGGTATTCCCACCTTAGGATAGAGAAGGAAGAGTGAGTGGCAAGAGGTGAAAAAAAGTAGATACGAGACAGGCTCGGCTAAACGACAATACCACAAAAGAAAAGAAAGATAAAGAAGACAAAACGAAGGAAGGAAAGCTGCAATGTAATTAACGATGGTGGTTGGTTTTGGGGAGGAGTGAGGTAGTGAGTATGGGTGGGAGAGTGAAGGGAAAGGTGGGACGGATGAATCTAGCTAGCAGGAAGTCAAGAACTACTTCCAGTAGCTAACTAATAAATAGCAGCACAAGAAAAGTAAAAAAATAAAAAACACCAGGCTGCGGGAGAGGTACGAGGGGAAAGGGAAGGGATGCGGCGAGCATGTAAGAATGGCCTGCTAGTCCGATATTGTGGGCCTTAATTGGCTGACCAGGCTTGGAGCCTAGTGGTAAAGTAAGCCTGCGGTGATTGATCAATGGAGCCTCCTGACAAGAGACAGGTGGGCCATAATGATTTACAGGGTTCATCGATCAAACTCCTTAGTGCTGTTAGTGGGTTTTTTGGCTCTGACGGGGGCTTGAGGGAGGGGGATTTACTCGCCCCCAACGAGCATTTCCGTCCTCCCGTGCGGCCCCATAATACCTAGCCTCCTTAATCCCTACAGCCAGCAAGCTTAGGGGTCTCCTCCCCACCGAAAGAAAGTCTGGATTTGCCCCCATCCTGGGCGTGGAAATCCTAGAATCCTAGATAGCGCATGTTCTCTTAATTCAACCATGCTGCGCGGGAATAACTCATGTAGCTAGAGGTGATGAATCCTTGTTGTGCATGCCGATTCAATGCTCGCCAAATGCTGGAAACTTAACCCATACTCGAGCGGGGAGCGTTGAATAAATCAAGGTTCTCAGAGATAGGCTTACTCCGTCCCGGCTACTGAGCCATGGTTGTTGCTGTCATAAGGAGTGAGGGCAAAGGTTCACCCATCCATTCATCATTCAATGGCACCCGATAGGCGCCCCCGTGGGCCGTGGGTGGATAATCTGGAATCAATTTCTTGGGCGCATCAACTAGAGGAGTTTTCGTCGACGGGAAATAATTTTTTTTCCTTTTTTTCCTTTTTTGAGGATGCGAAAACATTCCGGGCTACCAACTGATGGGAACTCCGCTCCATAACCCTTGGCTGCTTGTCAACAATAACAATAACAATACATTAGATGATCTTCGACTGTGGACAGCTTGATCAGGTCCACAGTCCGATGCAATTAGCGTCCCAGGTCTAGGGCTTTGCAACATTTTCTCAGCCCACTCGAAGGCCTACTAGTGATCTGTGACTGCCCCATGTCCACTTTTTCAGTGTGTTGGTGAGATTCTCTGATATTTCAGCAAGCAGGTATGGAACCCGTTTAACTTCCCAACTTTACCAGCAGAAGACGCGCAGAGTGGCGCTGACACAGACTTCAGGTACCATTGATGGGCACATGGAGCCACGCATTCCAAACCAAGCACTGTGGTTGGAAACGACAGTGCGAGAAATGCATACATGGTCAATGTAAAGCGGAGAAATATTCCCGCCTAAACTTTCTTCAACCATGTGGCATCAACCGGATTCGCCAATTCGGTATATCCTGCTCTGCGAGACGACGGAACTTGAATACTTGGCCCATGTCACATAAAGGCTCGAAAAAGACTGCGTTACTGAAAGCCACCATCATCCCTTCTTTTGAAGGCCTTTGTCTTCTCACCCGTGCCTTTGGGAGCCATTGATTCAGATGGGGAATCTTTAACCATAATCGGGGTGTGATTGGAAAAACCAAGCCTAAAAATCTCCGGCTAGACTTTCTTTTTCGAGTGCAGTTTTGACGAGGCGTGAAATGGAGGCCAGTTACTCGTCAAGCCAAGGATCCTGCACAAGCGTCAACCCGAAAACTGTTGTCTGGAACGCAGCCTCACAAGTTTGGGGTATCGATTTCGTGATCCACCCTTGCCCCTCCAGATGCGACTCAGTTGGTCGATCTCTTCACCATAAGCCATTTCCTCCCGCAGCGTTTGCGTATGATCCGGTGAGCAGTCAACGGGGGTGATGACTGCATGAGTTGATAAAAGAGGTGTTCCCTAAGTGAGAAAGATCTGCCATGTGGTTATCACCAGGCATGTGTTCCAGTGCACAGGGATGGGCTTCTCTTCTGGCACTTCTGTGTTAGCGATAATGCGTCGTAGATCTTCTCCAGAAGTGGGTTGACTGGACGAAATGTGATTCAGTTAGCAAATAATACGAAGTCTTCCGGACATGCAAGGAGGAGGTGGTGTCGTCTAACATCCGCCAATGTGGTGGAGATCCTGGCGAATGTCGCGTTTGTCTTGACATCCTGACCTAACAAAAAGTCAATATGCTTGGCTGTCCCAGAAATGATGGCAGGACCTGCGGAATGTACCGTCGTACCCTTAGTACAGAATTTTGTGGCGTCTGTTGGCCGAATTGATAACGATTGCTATTCGTTTAATCGCCCGCCAAGGCAGTGCGCCACTTCATGGGTCAGACGAACAAAGGGAACAATTGCTGGGTCGCCCACCCCAGTCCACCCGCTATTGACAAATCGTCTCTCTTCCACGGTTGGGGACGCACTCTGAAACTCCTGTTGAGTGTTGACAGCAAAACCAGAGTTTTGGTCTTGGAAAATGTTCTCAGCACAGTCGTATGAAGGTGCCACAGCAGGTCACGCCACACACGTGCCAGACAGATTGTGTGACCGCACACCCGTATTTCGAGTTGGGATGCTCCAAGAGCTTGGCTGATGCTGGAAGACGTCACCGTAAAATCATCGAGCCGTGAAGCTGTGAAGTTGGCTCAGCCTGGCTGTCGGGAAGTGAGGAGAGAATAGACTTTGATATTGGACGGGCCATTCTCGGGACGGGAGGCTGCCCCACTCTGGTCCCGCCGAGCCGTTCGCCAAGAAATTCTCACTAGCCGCAATTTGGGCCAGGATGGTTCTAGCCGGATGCAGACTAGCCCCGCTGCTCTCTTGAACCTGGATGCAAATCCCAGAAGCTGCTTCATGAATCGTCTGCTTCATAGCTACTAGCATGGGCAACAAACAGCCACACCCCGCATTTCCTGTGTCACTTCTGACTTGGCGGGCACTGGGCAGTGCCGGGACCACGTTCCACTGAGGTTGGCACTTGGCAACTGCGAGATCTGCCAAGCCCAGCCAATCCGCGGTTTGCTGCCCAGGTGGCAGGAGAGGGGCTGGTGTGTGCAGCACTTAGCGTGTTACAGGTCCGCTCCTCTGGTTAAGGAGGGGGAACGATGAGCAGTACGCTAATTTCAGGATGTGGTGGTTGTAACTTGTTGTTCTGGTTTGTGGCTGCCGGTCCCAAAGTTCGTATGGACAATGTGGCAGACTTGCAGTTTCTCATACAATGATACGGTGATACAACCTCCTCTCCCTTTGATGATAAGATTTAAATCCGGTTTCATATGCATGTGGAGCTCGAGAAAGAGCAGTCCGGTCTCCGGAGCTGCAGATTACTCTCCCATTTGACATTCAAGATGCTGATGCCAATTATACTAGGCTTAGTTTGGCACTTTTCTTGCCTCTCCCAACTGAAGTTGAGGAAGGATTTCCGATGGTGTGTCTAGACAATGGAGTTCTCATCCGCGGATGTCCCATATTTGCTGATACTCAAATTAAAATTAGCCTCAGGTTGGTTTGGGTTTGCTGGTCTTCTTCTTGACTCCGTACGAGAGGTTGCGTTGGGTTATCTCCGTGTATCCCGTATGCTAAGGGCTAAGCTCTTGGCATCCACTGCATAAACTCTTGACTATTAGTTACTATGGGTGAGAGACCAGGATTACTTTCTGATCAATGGCTGTGGTGTTCATAAAACGGTATGCTAAAAACGGATGTACTCAGCCCTGATCTCACTCGAAGTTAGCTTAGTAGGATTATTGACATACCAAGCACCGCTGCTGCTGCGGAGAACCATGAACCCAACAGGAAATAATACGAGCAGCCCATGGTTAGAACTTAGAAGGCGGCAGTCCCCATGCAAACTTGCGGTTTTGAGACGGCCTAGGGCTAGGTTGTGCCCTAACCCTAATGCCCCACTAATCTTATCCTGACCGCGCCTCAAAAATATCCCGCCCAACGACTTTGTTCATCTACCTACATGTACTGCTCCTGAGCATGGATACCCCTGCCCTCGTTCACGCCTTCAACAACCTTCCCCGGAGGCCAAAGGCGCCGTCCGGGACAGTCGGTAATCACTGGAACTTCAATATCCACAATGTTCCGCTCCAACCTCCAGGGGACTTGCTCTTCCTCTTGAACCCCGCCAGCCTTTATATCCATGTTGAGGGGCCGATACAAATAGCCAACATCACCTCCCCTTCTGCCCGTGCCGACATCATCCTACCTTTATTACTGAAGAGTTTCGTAACCGGGCTTCAGCAGGGGGGACTCAGTGGGCTTGCACCATTTGCCCCCTGGAGCTGGAGCACAAAGGATGAAGCCCTTGCCCGTGCATTGGAGGAGAAGTTGAGGGCTGTGGGAGTTCGCGAGGAGTTATGCAGCGTCAGTGTTGCTGATCAGACATTGAATGATCTCGACCAGGAACGGTGGGGTGAGTTCCTGAAGGGGCTGACTGGGATGGCGAGGAGGGGCGGAGATTCGGGAGCCCCTGCTCCGACTGCAAGTTCCGAGGCTTCCGCGACAGACGTTTGTGCAACTTGCAAAAAAGGTCCTGGGCCAGGGATCGAAAGGCTACGTGCTTGCTCCGGGTGCAAAACCGTGAGATACTGTTCCAGAGATTGTCAGAAAGCGAACTGGAAGCAGCACAAAAGGGCTTGCAAGACAACCACATGAGGACGCTCCTATACCCCCAGCCGAATATCGAGGACCAATCTTGCCGACCATTGCTCGGAGTTATGGACTCGATAGTTGTTGATGGACACCGGATGATGAGCTGTGGGGTCCGGAGTACCATTGTATATGTATACTTAACTTTATATTGTTTCCAAACGAGTTCTCAATCGTCATGTGAAGGCGGAATTGGAGAGAGAGAAAATTGCGTTCGCTCATCCGGGCCTGATCTGGCTAACATCATAACATGGCCTGTGATCGTCCCTGGTCACAGTGGGGCAATCCCGTTACAAGTTCCCGCTTCCCGCTGCTGTAAAAAGTGGACCTCAAACTTCAGCCATCCGTGAATCCGTGATAGTACTACTTTTAAAAAACCCCTGATGGCTATGAGCTGACTTGGTTGTTACAATAAAAAGGTGTGCAATAAAAAGGTGTGTATCTCTTATTCAGTCCCGATCCCGGCGCAGCCCCAGTGAAACAAGCCTCTATCTGGTCCCTTACCTCACCCTACATTATTGACATGGAATATCTCGTTTGCCTAAATAACATCCTAGATCCCTGTAACTTACTCCAGTCACAGCAATTGATAAAAAAGAGTTTGTGCTATGCACGAAGACCTAACGACAAAACTCAAAAAGAAGCAAATAGAAACTGCCATGCGAGCCGGGCTGGTTAGCCCTGGAATCCTTCAAGGAAGGATATGTTTACTGCTCGCCATCCCCCACAAATGGCAAGCTCCCAGTCAAATGATCAGGCTGGCTAAGTGCTGATTCGTGTGTATGGGCTGAAAAAGTTTAACCATGAACTTGGATTCAGATGGAGGTATGTATGTCTGCCGTCAGCTGGACCTCCAAGAAACACCGATGATGTAGGGCATGTTGCATGTATTGGCCATCTAACTCCGCCTTCCACCCATCAGGTTTTTCTCCTATCTAACCTATATGCAAGGCGTTCCCGAGGGATTTTACTCCATGAAGTTTAATGCAGAATGCAGAACAAGGACGTCAATTGCTCAGAGGAGTGCGTTGATATATGTGTTTAGTTATGATTCCTTGGTTCCGCTCGGTATATGTTGTTGACGGTATGCTCGTAGATATGGCGTAAGAGGGGTATATGCGGCTGCTGGGGGATCCAGGATGCCAGAGGGACCTGTTGAAATTGATTATTAGGCTGGATTACGTTCTTTGCAGCGGATTCCGGAATCCGGAGTTCAGATATATACTCAAAACTTCCTTTTGATAAACCTTTAGGATATATATGTAATGGATGTTGTTATTGATACTGCAACAAACAATCTATGAGTGTTTAAGAATCATATACTTGAGTTTACTACTAGTATTTTGTTAGACGGTTCGCGAGCTATAATTATCTCTGGTCTGGATCTGTGGCGAAGGTAGGAATTGTCTGGGTTTACTAGATACTTGACAGCTGTAGCGGCTTTTTGATAGAGATGTCCACTCCAAGGCAGAGAAGACTTATTTTATGCCCGGCCAGTTCAATTACCCTACCCTTTTCCACACCATGAATTATCTTGTTTCGTCCCATGCATAATAATAGAAAACCAACGTAACATTTCACAAATAATAAGAAGTTAAACCCGTGTTTCAAAATTGTCGATCTGTCATCGTAGCTCATTTTGCCGTCGCCCTCGGAGCGGCCCGGGTAACGAGAAACTCCTTCAATGTTGATCACAATCCCGGCATGTTCTCACAATAAATCGTAAGTAAACCCGCCCTCGTAATTTTATGGGTATGGCGAGGCGGCCGTCCGCCCTCAGGACCAGAAGATGAAGCTCCAGATCTTTCTAGGGTAACAGTTAGTTAATTAATTTGTCTCACCGTCCTGCGCTAGCACGCGTTGTCGTCTGCGCTTGTAGCTCGGCAAGAAATCAGACCAACAACCCGATATTCCGCGCCGTGAATAATTGGTAGCCAAGCGTTAGCCATCTCCCAGGGCATCAAAGAGGATGGCAATCAAGTCGGAATATTTCTCCGGTAGTAATCCGTGTGGTTTCGGCATTATTGAATGGACACCGTCTAATTTTAAGCTACCATAACAGTCGAAGTTGGAGCATCTTTGAAGTTCCTCGTTTGCTCCACCCCCTGGACGCTAGCGGTGGCCAGTTAAAGTTTCCAGTTAAAGCGCGCTTAACAATAGGCGCTGAAGCGGAGCCGAGAAGGAGCCTTATTAGGGAGTGGAGCCTTCTTAACGGGTCACCGGAAGGGCAAGCCGAGCCTCTGTCTCAACCGCCTTCAACATGACACAACAACCACTTGTTATATACGCATATCCAGGGTCCTTGCTAAGACTCCCCTAGCCAAGGACAGTTTCTGCAATGCAGCCCGCTTCCTAGCACTGTGTCAGCCTCCCTGTCCGGAATGGACCCTGATTCAGCCCCCCTCTCCCCTACCTCGAGATGACGGAGACGTGGAGGACTCAGAGTTCTCTAACGCTGAAGACCTAGGTTGTCTTATGTTACATTGAGCAGATTCGACAATGGCTCGAGGACAGCAATCAATAAATAGTCAGGGGCTTTGGAAGACGAAGATCCCGAATTCTCCGTCTATCGAAATCGCCAGGGCTGACGCACATAATTTGCCTGAATTCGCAAATAGACCTTGACATGACACTTGGCCCCAAGCATTTTGAAACAGGGTTGAGAAGATGTGAAAGGGAAACCCATCTCGAAATGCACGATGAGATGCTGATGATGTTACTCTCTTGCCTCACGCTTGCATATTTTAATATATTCCTTCCTTTCAAGAAAGAAAAGGCCACCTCTCAGTTACCTCCCTCGTTTACCCCTTACCTCAAAATTCTCTATTGTCGATCAATCAATCGGTTCTTACCATTTCCTCACCTTCGGTTTTATGCCGGGTGTCATCAATTAGTGTTACAGTAGTAACATTCCCTGCATCGCCTTCGCCTGCCTGGCCTGTCTGGCACTCTTCTTGGCAGCCAGGGTCATTTTGCCCTTGTGGCTTTCTGATCTGTCCTCATAGAGGGGTAATAACGAACACCTGTTTGCGAGGGAAAGACGAAGTCGGATCGTTCTCTTCTCCGACCATATATTGCGCCACTAGCAAGATCCATCAATTGCCTACTTGCGTTAGTGCCTCAAGGACAAAAGCCCATCCATACTCTATCTCAATGTTTGAGCGGATATCACCGAGAAGGTTTTTAGAGCCAGGTTCTCGAACGTTCAAGGGCCTTGCCTTCTTTTTAGGTTTCCGATGGAACTTTTACATAATTGTCGTCTTTTTTGACAATCAGGGCAAAATCGACCTTGAACGTCCAATGTTACCCATTTGGGCAACCCCTTACCTTCGTTGCCATAGCCATCGATCAAACCATTGCTAGGCAAGAATACATACATGCCCTGCTCATAGTCAGACGTGTCCGTACATTATGCATGCATCTACATACATCCTGCAGGGTCTCACACTTGCATATGACCACCGAGTTTCGCCCGCCCCTTGCATTATGTTCTTACCATCCCCATCACAGCCTCGACTATCATATATCTCGCATGCAGCCGAGATATCCATAACCTACTCCACTCGATACGACACTACCCATATCATAATTACCCCCCGCCCACGTCCCGTATATGCATTGCCACCAGTCCATTGCAATGGTCCATTGTCCTCCGTCTGCATTTATAGCAGGTCAGACGATGAGGATTATATGGCTTTTGTGAGACATATTTCTATCGTATACTTAAAAAAAGGACTAACCGGCAGTGAATTCCATTCCCTCCGCCTCCCATTTCTGAATATGCTCCTCCTGGACCCCCATTCCTTCCCTCGCCCTCTTCTTGCCCCTACATCTACCCCCTGTTGGAATGGCTGGGATTATATACATGCATACTAAATGCTGCAGCTGCGAATTCCGAATCCGCTGCAGTTGTAGGTAGTATTCCACGCTGGCGAGTGTGTATATAAAACGGTATAATATATCTAGAATTACCTAATAAGGGGTAGTGGTTTAAGCGACTTTGATTTTACAGATCCACCTTGAGCGGAGATCGAAAATAAAGTTTTGTGCGGGTTTACATACGTTACTGCCCCTTGCGGGTGCATCGCTTGGCTATGTAGATATGCTGGTCGACCGAGGCAACTAAGGTTCTCTCTCTCTCCCTTTTATCCGAAAATATTCCGAGTAGATCGGGTTAGTCTACTCTGTATGTACTAAGATACTAAAAGGTAATTATTTTTATTGATAGTTTATATGTATGTGGTAACTGAATAGGAAGAGATAGAGTTACCAAACTGACTTATTAAGAATCAAGACTGAGGATGGACGAACAGCGTGCCGCGTGTATGGGAGTAGTTACCACTATGTGTTACATGTACTGTACATACATACAAGATGGAACCACTTTCCAGGTTGCCTTGGTGGGCATGGGTGGTGTTGTTTGTATTTATTTTGCAGGAATCATCCGTCGTTGAAATAAACCGAAGCATTGGCGTCCACGGGTGCTGTTAATCCATGTAGTAGTAAGCATATATAAAGCCCTGTCGCGTAGGAACGGGATGCATCCATGAACGTGGGGGTTCGCTGCGGAGCAAATATACTGAACTACCGTACTAGCCTCGTAGGATATTCCAAAGAGAGAGCCTTTCCAATTTTACTAACCGAAGAAGACGGAAGAAGATGGACTGTTACTCTGCGATGTCATACTGGTTTTGCTGATATGCCTATCTTTTGCCCCTTTGTAGGTAGTTGTGTATAAAAGCTCTAGAGTTAGTTGTAGAGCTTAGAACCTATCGAAGCTGAGTGTGGGAATATCTCAAATCAACTGAGGCATACAGCCTACGTAATCTGTGTTCGAAGTGCAGCCATCCCGTGCAGAAGATATGGGATATTTTACGTTGCTGGGGTACGATGATTGAAATAGGAGAAAGGCGTAGGGGAAGGGGATTGCCAGACTATGGATGTAAGTAAAAACAGATGATATCAGAAAATACTGTTGTTGCAGCAATACCCATACTTCTTCCTTGTCAGACCAAGGTAAACAAAATAAAATGTTGGCTATGGTCAAGGGAGGATGCGAATAGGCATCCGGGATCACCATTCTTTGTCACGGTTCAACCTGCTGCACTCTAATCCATAATTGTTGATGGTAGGGTTGGATCCTACATACCTCGAATCTTGCAGGATATAATTATATAGCCTAAGATCAAGCCCTGGGGTTAGATTCCTCAAATTGGATCTGCATATACCAACAGGCAGAATGATAGAGATGGGGAAAGCGTCAAAGGACTCCTTTGAAGTTTGCATATTGGCGTGCAGAATTCAAATAACCCTTCCCCTGAAATTATTCCAGGGGATAATAATTAAGAGAAGGTTGGTTAACAGGGGCGGCGGTAAGCTAAGGATATTCACTCAAAACTCTTATCACATGGCCAATCCGCAAGGCAGCCTCGGGATGGTTTGGCCGTCTTGTGTATGTGACATGGCAATAGAGCGGACAAATATTGCCCGAATTCTCATGGCTGTCCACGGAAGAAATATGTGGTCCTGATATAGCTCCTTGAAGAGAATGTTTGAAACCAGAATCCTAGATGAGCTCGGGCCAGATCGCTAGGGATGATCCAACTTTAATGCAAAATAACGGGGGTTTATGTGTGATCGCGGTCTATAAAATGGGTTAATAATCTCCTTGCTCTGATAATCCTACTGTTTGTGGAGTACTTACGCCCCGGCAAATCCGGATCCATTACTTCCGTGGTAAGGACCTTGCATTATGCATCTGCTGTTCATGGAATTGAAGCCGATGCACATATTCCTTGAGTGCGTGCCGCGTGATAGCTTTTGAAATGGATTCCTATTAGCAGTAAGCGAAGTATAACATGCAGCACCTGCAATGCTGCGCGAAAATGCGGGGCCCCGGTTAATGCTGTCCTGTAAAATGATCTGCAATCTAGAACTGATCGAAAACAAGATTTTCGACCCTGCGAGGTCGTATTGCTGTTCTTTCCTGCGGTAACCTCTTAGGTATGTTGTTGCATGTATAGTAGCTGCATTAGAGAGCAATATAAGCGGTCCGACTGTCATCTTTGAGACTGAGGAGAATCATCTATAGAGTTGAGGGAGTGCTTTGGTAGAACATTATAGCGAAACCGGGACCGCGTCAGCCGAGCGATTGGAAATGATAAGATTGGAGAGTTTAGGGGAAGCTATCGGACTGGGCTATGTTTTCGGATCCAACTTGTTGAGTGTTGAGCCGATGCCCTGATCGAACTGTGTTTCCTCTCCAATATGTTTCATGTCTAACAATGGATGTTTCTTGTCCTTTGACAATGCTCTGCGTTCATGGTATCCGGAAATTCAGACAATCAAGTGAAATATGCCATCTCAAAATAGGTTTGCCCGAGGCTTGCGACAGCAAAGCCCTCGGTCAACACCAAGCATATTTCAGGCCGGATTTGTTGCCTGCAGATTAAAAGAAGGGATCCTGTAAGCAGAACAGGGAAAGAAAATTTGTCCCCAAGCGAACTCTCCTTAAAAAGATGTTGGAACTGGGATTGGTTAGCAATACAAGAACAAACAGGGGTACGGTAAACAGGCGAGTGGCATTCGAGATTGCTGTGCAGGGACAGATGCCGAGAGGGTAACAGGCCGTTGATCAGGGTAGAACACCGGGCTCCGGAGTATGCAGAACCGAGCAGCATAATCTGGAATTTAATCTTTGCCGGATGCTGCATACACAAGGGACTATATATGCAGTCGCAGAGGGATTTGACGGAGAAAAGCATGGAATATTGCGGCGGAATTGCGAGCAATTTCAATAATTGGGTCCAGGTATCAAGCAATGTTTCAAGTTTATTTCGCTTCGTGTCGTATGCTGCAACTTGCTTTCCCTAGGCGCTTCAGAGGGGCCAAGAACATCATGAAAGAACGAAAGAGGATGTGTATGCTTCGTCGCCAGCTCGCTCGCTGCGTTTGCTGGTGGCTCTCCAAATGTTGGACGGTTGGTTGTGGTTCAGGGGCTTAGATAGGGGCGCGAGAATCTCCAGAGGCTAACTAGTTAGGGAATTAGCCCTAACTCGCACCAAACCCGAACTGATATCATCATCTCTCGCAGCTCAGATACAATGTTGTCTCTCAGGGCACATTTGGAGAGAACAGGATATTCTCCAATATCTATCCTTGCTATTTCGATTCGTTCCGCTTGCGCGAGGTGGGGCACACTGGAATTTCGACCTCCGCCGCTCTCATCTTTGTAGATGTGCGATTGCATATCTCAAAAACACCAAAGCTGACGGAGACAAGCCGGTTCTCTGCAATTCGGGAAATCATTTCTCGTCTGAATATCGCCCCAGCGGGCTTATTACGCGACTCAAGATTCAGCTTGCTGAGATACTCATGCTCAACCACAGTGGAACAAGCTCGCGAATAAGCTCTTCAGCTGGAGTTGCGCAACTTACTTTATTCCCCGTATGGATAGCAGTTTCATGACACTGGATACAACTTGGGGTCTTTCTGCACGCCTTCATTTCTTTTGGTTACGCTGTCTCTTCCTGGCAATGTGAGAGCGCGGAGACACCGCAAATACTGAACAAAGCACCCCAAGAACTTCCATTCATAACCACATTGAACAGAATCCCTCTCCGGCAGGTACCTATGTACGCAGCGTACCGTCGTAGGACCAGTTTGTTGCAGTCCGGAACCTGGCGTCTTGTGGAGTACTTCAAACTCCGCGAGGATGGAACGTGGTCACAATGGACGATAATAGCACCAAGCCAGCAATGGGAGGGCAAGGTTCTCGTTTGTTAGTTCAGGGGGATCTCCGACAGCAGATCAACAGTATTTTGCAAAGGGCGGGGAGTATACCAGATCGTGGCTCCGCTTCTCACGATCCTTGGTGGAAGAACTACTGCTATTTAGACATACGGAATTCGGCCGGCAGGCACCGTAGGATGCAGTATCCATTAACCGGCCTTGGTACTAATCGAATTTGGGGATAGATGCAAATATCAACCAGGAAACAAGAAGCGAAAACATCAATTGACTGGGCTCAAATGGATGTCCTGGTTTCGAGTTTCCTGAGGAACTGTTCACACTTCGAGAAACTGTGGCTGGCCAGCGCAGACTCTCCTCTCCGTTGTCACTCATGAACCCACACCAAAATGGGCGGCTAGTGGTAACTTAATCCCGGATCCCGCAAGCAGTTTGTTTTAGCCTGAAATGCAAGGGATCCTTGACATTAATAAGGGCTTCCTGGAACGCTTCCTAGCGAACGACCTCGGGCAAGGAACGGCTGGTATTGCGCGACGCAGTCCCGGTGCTAGGATCTTTTTCAAGGGATCCATGGAGGTATCGTTCAAATTCCAAGCCAGACCGTTCGACCCGTCGTAAAGTTCGCCATCAGCCCTTCAATGACCGTCTTAATTGTTTATTGTTGCAAGGTCAGGGTGTCCACGAAGGGACGGAGAAACTATGTACAATCCCCAATATTTTGACAGCAATGATGACCTTGAGCCAGGCAGTGGTGGCAATTGCCACAACATTGTTGTCCTCGCAGGTATGCTTTGGCTACCCAAACCTGTTCAACAATCTTCATGAAAGACAAATAGAAGCCGTGGATCTTAAAAAGGCATACGGCTATGTCATTGCTGGTGCAAATCTGTCTCATTATTGCAATGGACTGACTAAAGACAAAGCAAGTACATATAAATTGTGACTTGCCGTGTCGGATAAGATTGTCTTACTTCCTGGCGCCTGAATGTTAGAAACCGTGCCGGTTGTGGAATATGGATATCTGGACAATGATCCGGATCGTCTTTTGCAATCCAGGCCGCCGTACCCACCCCAGGATCTATACAATCGCACCTCAGTGCCACAAGAAGCAGCCGATGGGAAAATTTTTCCCGTGTATTCTGCTGCCGTTATAGGTGGTGGTTCCGACGTGAATGGAATCCTTTTCGATCGCGGACCAGGCGAGGACTATATAATTTCCAACCCAGGATAGGGATGGGATGGTCTGCTTCCATACTTCAAATAGGTATTTACGGCGCGTCTCTCGAACTGTACGTTCACGCATAATAAGGAGGGCAAGTCAAGAATTAAACAAATGTTGGTACTGGAACAAGTGAGTCTAGCTCTTCCTGTCATTTATATTCTTTGCTGAAAGTCGGGAGAAATGTAATTTCAATCGTGGCTTCATATTGCGGTTGAAGCCTCCTATGAAGGTGCTGGAGGAGACGCATTCGGCGCTGAGAAGCACGCAACTGGCACGCGGATTCAAAAGAGGTGTACCGAAGCTGGGGCAAAAACTATCACCATGAATGCCAAAAAGGAGATAGCTCTGGCTGGGCGACTTCTTTCACCGCAGGTTTTGCAACGGGCGGTACTGGTCCTTGTGAACTCCTTGAGGAAGTCGGAATACCTGTGGTCGCTGAATTACCAGGGGTTGGATCGAACTGGCAGGATCCTGTCACAAGCACGGTCCCATATAAATGTAAAATCTCACGCCGCGGAGCTATATGCTTTGGCTCTACCTCTAACGATCCATAGATACCTCGGACGTCCTCCCGAATCCCAACTCGGCCGACCGAAAACGAAACCTTTTGCAGACTGGACTTAAATTGAATAAATAGGACGAGCATAGAAGAGGTCCGTCAGCTTTTCTCCCCAAAACATTGACCATGTACAAACAATCTACTAATAAAATCCAGGCCCCCTTATCCTTCTGTGTAGGAAACACCGGCACATTCATCCCCCTCGCATTCCTCGACAAAAACCATAAAGATATCATTCAAGAAAGCCTGAAAGCAACGTCCCGAAGACTTCCTCACAGCCCACTATGGTCCCGCCTTAATAAAAGGCTTCCAAAAACAAAGCTCAATCCTGCTAAAATCCTTCATCTCTCCCAAAAACGCTATGATGGAACTCCCCCTTCTCAGGCGGTGCCAGCAACACCCGTCGTAATGCTCAAACAGCTCAGCCGCGGGACTGTGTTCCAAATGAAACAGAGATCTACGCCAAACCACTCGTCGATCGATTACCACGTCCTCCTCTAGAACCTCGTGGATCCGGATATCTTCGTCGTTGTATCTAGGTTCTTTCAAACATGGCGTACAATGGCATCGTTGGGTCCTGTGGAAACATTCCCGGGACTAAATATCACCTGTGCTGAGGGGTTAAAGGAATCGACGAAGCAGTGGATGACGGCTAATGTTGCACATGCTTACTGTACATCTGCGATGATGCCAGAGGGTGAAGGGGGTGTGGTAGGTCCCGATTTTGCTAGTGTATCGAGTGACGGGGTTTTCAGTGGCAGATGGGTCAATTATGCCGTTGGTTCCTGGGGCGGATACTTGTGCGGCGACGTATGTAATTTGCGGAGAAGGTATGTGGTTACTTATTTGCCTTTATGGGAGTTAGTTTAAAGCATAGTTGTTAGCTGTTGCTTTTTTAGGCTGCGGATATTATTAAGAGTAGGGGGGTGATGTATCCACCTACATTTTGTCTTCAACATGCAGATATTACAAGCCAATGATTTAGTCGGTCCAGACAGGAAATAATAGCAAAGTTATAGAATTAAATATCTGATATACATGCGGAATATCCACCACTGCCACTAAATGAAAAATCATACTGCAAAAATACAAAACTGCATCACAGCAAACCTCGACAAAAAACATGACACCCACCCCTCTATCCATCTATACCCCCCCAAACCAAAACATGACCCCTACCACAACGCAAAACACCCACCCATTAAAGAATTAGAATTAAATAGAAAAAGGAGCCCCAACCTCCGCACTCAAGAGGTGGAAGAGACGAAGTACAATCGATAGACACTCCTCATAACCAGTCCATATCACTGCTGCCGCGACCCCGCCTCATTCCTAAACGCAGGATGATACTCGTTAATAAACGTATTCCCCTCTAACTCCTGCGGCTCCAGCGTGCGGATCGTTGGCGTGCAGGCTCTCGTAGTACTCCCCGGGGCAATGTATGGATCATACATCACGGGTACGCTATGTATTGTACCCCCGCCTATTGTCCGTGACTCGCTTGCGCTGGTTGGAGGGGGTGGGGGAGGAGGCGGAGGGGGAAGGGGAGGGGGATGCGGAGGTATTGATAGTGCCATTGCTGCCGGCTGGGCTTCTGTTGATCCTAGTTCGTGAACCTCCTTTGCTGGGGGGCGGATCATGCTGTCGATGAGGCTCTTGTTGGTGTGGAAAGGGCGGGGGGTACAATTGCGGGTGCGGATGAGGTAGAGGGCCATTATGAGGAGGAGAACGGAGCCGATGGCGGAGCCGATGGCGATGCCGGCTACGGCTCCTTTGCTGATGTTGTGGGACGGTGGGGGGGAATCGGGGCTTGGTTGGGATGTTGAGGTTGCGGTTGGGGTTGTTAGACTTAAGAGGGTGGTTTGGTGAGGGAGGTCCAGGGCGTATTTCGTGGCGAACAGGGTGTCGGGGATGGTCCAGGGGTTGTTGTTTGGAGGGGGTGTGGTAGATTGCGAGCTGGCAGTTTCGAAAGGGTGGTAGCATGGGGTTTCTGTTCCGAGTGCCTTGGTGTATATCGACCAACCTCTGGCAAATGGTGAGCAGTGCACGAGGATAGGGTTTTATAAAGGGACTTGACGCTTACTGTGGACAACATGCGGACTGCCCTATGGTGGCATAACCTCGTGGACATGCGGTAAGTGGAGTGCTAACGGTGCCGCCCACAGGGCAGCATGTATTGTCCTCAGTCGTACTGCATACTGCTTGAGGATATATTGTTGGAAATCTATTTGAACCTGTAACCGTGATCTCCGTGGTTGGCCACGTACAGGTTCCAACGATGAGGCTCCAACCCATAACTGGAAATGTGTTCGTCCTGCTGTCACCATGAGATGTGACCATAGGTGATGCAGCTGCAGCAAATGCTCTCGTTGTTGTCGCAGGAGCAAGAATCGTGTTGGAACCAGACAGAGTTCCTCCAGAAGGTGGACGGTTCTCATTTCTTTCCTCCATCATAGTTTGAGGAGACGGGTCCTATAGGCTTGGAAGTATTGTGAAGGAGCAGCGTAGGGTCAATTCCATTCACTCTAAAACCTGGTAGTCGACTAAGTCAGTTGCCTTTATTAATAACCGCAATAAGATATACATACCTTGATGACTTTTTCTCAGAGGAGCTGGCACAAATGTGACTGACGGAGCTGCACTATACAAGTTAGATATCACCGTCAACCCAGCATAGTCCGCCTTTAACAGCGTTGGCACTCTAAGGAACAATTGTTAACGTGCTTCCATAGTATCGCCAGTTATCATGACGGAAGGTAAGCTCTTCAGGGGATATGGCAGCCAACATGCAAATATATCTCAACTCACATCCTACAGACAGAAGGTTTCAAATCACCATAGAAACAACAAACTTCGTAAACATGTCGGATAAACAGAAAACATGGCTTGGGAGAAGGAAGTATAATCCAGAAGACTGCTGGGATTAGAATCGTGGTGATGACCGGGTTGAGCAAATACGAAAACCCAAAAGGACGACCACGACAACAACAACAAACGACAGGCGACAAGCCAGGTAGGCAAGTAAGGCGCAAGCCGACATCTGGTCCCGTGAACATACATGATGCCTGCAAGAAAGACGGCGCCTCAAAAGCTAGAAACGAACTCGAGAATGGTTCTGGAAATAAGTATGGGTATATAAAAGCGAACCATATAAAGTCAGGCTGTTTCCGGCCAAAAGTAGCTGGCTCCATCCGGGCGGGGTATGGGTTATGTATCAAAGAAACTGGCCCTTCAAAGCCGTTTATCGGGTGGCACCCCGCTAGAAAAAGTAAACAAGAAAATGCAGCTCGATGCATCGAGGAGTGTAAACAAAAGATGATTATTCCCTCTGTGGAGTGTTCCCCCATTATTTGGGGCAATAATCTGTTCGTCCGCTTGTAGGTGCGTATAAAGGAATTGCGATCTTCTCCTTGCTTTGAGTGCCGCCACAGTGAGTCACATGATAGGTCACTCATGTAAACAAGGACATATAAAAGGCCCGGAGTACAATGGCTGACTTCTTAATTCCAGGGGTTTACTAATGCGATATTATCGTAGGATGCGTTGTCAGATACTGCTGGAAATCATTATTAGCCTGAGTTTTTGGCCAAAATGCCCTGAGAGCTGTCATTCGATGCAAAATCAGCACTTTACCGTACACGAAAAGGATAAAATGTGTTTATTAAAAGCCACAATAGGCGCCTTTCTGCCCCTTTGAAGATTGAAGCGCGACGACGGTCTTGACAAGCGATGAAAATGGATCCATGGATAAGGTTCGATGTTTCCTGTTTGGGAAGTTAGGGTTAAGGTTGGCACTAGCAAAGCACGTGACAACCTTAATTTGGTTTAACTTTTATCCCTTGAACACGTGACGCGGCTCGGCGGTCTCCAAACTTAAAATTCCAGAAATGACAGAGCCGCATCCAACAACATCCAACGTCCATCATTGATATTCAGGGGTACAGCGAACAATCGCAATGAGGTCCACCAATACGTCTCCTGATACTGGGGATCCAGACACGACCTACATCCTAGTGACCGGTACAAACAGGTATTCCCCCCTCAACTCAATTCTACGAGGAAGAAGGAGCCCTGGCTAATAATTCCCCCAGCGGCATCGGCTTCTCCATCTGCTGCCGAACAATCGACGAATTCCTCTCCACCCACCCGCCCACCACCTCCCTCAACCTCCTCTTCACCACCCGCAGCGCCAAAAAGAGCGCCCAAACCCTCTCCCGCCTCCAATCCCACCTCACCACCTCCGCCACCAAACACCACACACCCCCCACCCGCGTCACCCTCACCCCAGAACACGTCGACCTAAGCAACCTCCTCTCCGTCCGCGCCCTGAGCCGCCGCCTCCTAACCACCCTCCCCAAACTCGACTCCATAATCCTCAACGCCGGCATCGCCGGCTTCACCGGCCTCAACTACGCCAAAGCCATCTACCTCTTCTGCACCGAGCTCGTCAACGCAATCACCTGGACGGCGCGGTATACACGGAGCGAGACGGGCGTGTTGGCTAAAAAGCAGACGAACCAGCCGGACGAGCCGGCGCTGGGCCATATATTTCTCGCAAATGTGTTTGGCCATTATATGCTTGCGCACGCGCTGATGCCGGTTCTCAGTGCGTGTGGGGCGGAGAGGCCGGGACGGGTGGTTTGGACGTCGAGTGTGGAGGCGACGCCCGGGGTGTTTGATGTGGGCGATGTGCAGACGGTGGGGAATCGGCATGCGTATGAGGCGTCGAAGTATCTTACTGATGCGCTGGCGTTGACGGCGGAGCTGCCGTGTTCGAGGAAGTGGGTTGATGGGTTTCTTGAGCCGTCGTCGCCGTCTTCTTCACTATCTTCATCATCATCTGAAGAAGTAGAAGAGGAATCACAACCCCCCACCCCAAAGAACTCCACGCGACCAAACATCTACCTCTCCCACCCAGGCGTCTGCGCAACCTCCATCGTCCCCCTCATCTTCCCCCTCCCCTACCTAATGATCGCAGCCTTCTACATCGGCCGCCTCCTCGGATCCCCCTGGCACGTCGTCTCCTCCTACAAAGGCGCCTGCTCAGCCGTCTTCCTCGCGCTCTCGCCGCAAGCCGTCATCGACGAAGCCGAAGCCGCGTACGCGCGCCACGGCGGCGGGAAGGTGAAATGGGGCAGCGCGTGCGATGTGTGGGGGCGGGAGAGTGCGGTGTGTACTGAGGTCGAGGGGTGGGGGTTTGGGGGTGTTGTGGGGGGAGCGGTGTTTGAGGGGGATAAGAGGAGGAGGAGGAAGGAGGGGGCGACG